>CACSLK010021934.1:1472430-1485989 GCA_902706635.1 Striga hermonthica | reverse complement strand
CGAAAGATAGGACCTTCGGAGCCTTTCCTTTTTCCGTACATTAGTCTAAATAGCACAACACTCCCACCCTCATTATCATATCCAACGAAGGATAGCTTTCTTCTCGAATCTACTTCGTGGATGACTGGGCAAAAACACATAGCATACACAACTAGAAACACGAGAGTGACTTCATAGTAAATGGAATTTATAGAATTGTGATCAATCAAATACTGCAAAGTTTGATGTGATCTCTTGGGGAAGATCAGCCTGTTATCGATATAGCAAATCGTCGGTGAAACCCTTCCTTTTTAGATGATACCGCCAAGGGTTATAGGGTGAAGCTTTACGATTCCGGGATTTGAATCTCAACTTGCATTTTCTTAATGACATAAGAAAATCATGTAGTATGTACATTTCTTTATAAATGGATAATATAAATCTGTTTCGGCATACATATAATTATATCATTGAAGTTATTTTTTCATAATTTAACAAAAAATAGAAAAATACTTCAGAATAACAGTCTTTTTTTATTTACGAGTTTAATGCTGCAGAAATAAAGAAGAAATAGAGTTCGATGCTACGGAAAGGGGAAAAAAAAAGAAGAAGACGAAGAAGAAGAACAGAAGAACAGCAGAGAGGGAGGGAGGGTAAAGAGATTTGGAAAGAGAATTGACACAAAGATATTGCAATTGAATGAATAAGGTTGATTAAGATTTACACGATTTCGATGAAATGTGCTAAATTAGTATTCTACGCAATTGCCGTAATTATTTACTTCACAAAATATGGTATGAAAATAGACTTTCTTTTTCGTGTTTATTTTAGTTAGTTTCATGTTTTTACATGTTAATCGTAGTTTTAAAAATAAAACTCAGTTTTGCGTATGTGTACGAAAGTTTTACTTAGACAGTAAGGTATGTAAATTTCTAAAACAAACACATTTTTACTACAACTATTTTTTATAAAAATAAAATATCAATATTTTTTTAAAGAAAATGTCTCTATTTAAAATATAATTTTATATTTAAGAAATAAGTACTTCGTCTTATGTATATTTATGTTTATTTCTTTTAATGTTAAATTTATTACAATATCTCTCAATAATACAGAATTAACTAAATTTTAATGAACAAGAATCAACATGAAACCAATTTTCTCTAAAGGAAACGTAATATGTTATACAATGTGAGCCAATAAAATAACAATAAATCAAACACATTAAATAATGCAACCACAAATTAATGAAACAAAAATCATCCATATATCAAGAGTTATCGCGCAACAAATGATATGAACTTCATACAAATATATGAAGTTTCAGTAAAAAAATAATAATGAAACCCTTTTTATTCGAATTTGGAGTTTGATAGCTCAATTAGCTATGAATTCTTCGTTTTTGGTCTCATTATCGATCCTGCTCCCGCTCCATCATTGTTGCCACCACTACCACAACCGGTGGCTTCTGACGAACTTCTCCTCCTCGTGCAACAAATCATTGATCAATTGTGTATTACAGAAGGGAAATCCGATTACAAGATTTTGATGTTAAATTGATAAAGAAAATGATCGGTAAGAAACGATCAAAAGGAAAAAGATCTGGAGATGGCACTACGGATGGATGGAGCGGTCCCCCGATCCTTTGAAGTACTTGTGAGGCAGGTGTCCTTAAATAAATAATTGGAAAATCAGTTGTACCCTTACAAATGGGGCATGATAACCGAAAATTGCTCAAGTGCAATTTTTTGCGAACTTGTACGGGAAGAGTGTCACGAAAAGAAAAAAGTTGAGTGGGTAAAGTGCAAAAGAACGTATATCTAGGTGGGTAAAATGTAGTATTTTCAATAACAATTAACAGAATGAATGACTGAAATGTCAATTTTACACTTAGAAATGCCCGGTGATTACAGAAAATTGGGTAAGTAAAATTTTTTGCAAAGTTGTATGAGCAAAGTGTCACAAAAAAAAAATAATAAAAATAAAAAAGTTGAGTTGGCAAAGTGCAAAAAATACTAAAATTGGGTGAGTAAAATGTAAACTTTCTCTATTTGCATTAATTTTAAGAAATCTACATGAATACCATAAAAGATAATAAAGTTTTTTATCTGCAAACATATATTACACTTGCTGAAATAAACTCAATGTGTTTGTTTACATTGTGGTGTCTGTTGTGATTGTGTTTGAGATTAATTGACGCGTCCTACAATTCGTCTAAACATATCAATTATTGTGACGATTTAGAACTCCTTACACTAATAAACTAACCACTAGTTTTCAAATTTTACTTCAATAACAATACTAATTATTAAGTAAGTGGATAATGCACTTAATTCAAGTTCCAAACTAGATTATCTCATTGTAGAAAGCTAGGAACATGTGAGTCTCTGAAAGAGTCTGGAACCAGAGCACTCGATAGTCAAAGTTGCAATAAACGATTGGCTAGATATCAGAGAGTGCAAAGGGGCTGGAAGAGGATGACTATGATCTTTACTTAGCATCTTGAATCAATGGCTCGGTGACTGTTATAGTATTTTCTCTCGTTTTTCTCGACTTTGGGGTGGTGTTAGTACACGATGGCTTCATGGGCTGCCCTCAAAGCTTGCTTGTTGTGTTTGTCTAGTCCATATGGTGCTCTCTTTTTTATTCCGAATGTATTAGGAAACTTTGCTCGTTTTATTAAATTAAATGAGAATGTCTATAGTTGAAAGAAAAACAATAAAAACTACATACACATATTTATACCATTTTTATATACACATATAAACATATATATATACATCTATTCATTTCATTTATATAGTATATATACACACATGCACATATGCTTTCAAAATGTTTGTTTTTTTCACTCCACATACATACATACATATATTTATACCATTTTTATATTATATATATAGAAACACATCTATTGCTATCATATTGATCACCAATTTCTATCTCCCATCCAATATCAGTCGTGCTACTTAATAATAAATGATTTATTGCCTAAGTGTATTTATTTATTTATTTATTTATATATATGTAAATAGAGACACTCAAAACATTCTTATCATCTTATGCGTTATTGTTAGTACCAAAGTAGAGAAAAAACATTTGGGAACCAAGAGCGAGTATCCCACAGAAATTAGAACATGGTGAGAAAATAAGTATAAAAACACGGGAAATACTACTGTTTCGTTACGGTACCATCACATCGAGTGTTCTAACGTGAACGTAACAATTCCCGAAAAGAAAAAACACAGTCAATTAACATAATTACTGCATATATTGTACATATGTTCTATCCAATTAAACCAAAACCTTCCTATTACATATGTGATATGTAAGGCTACTTAAAAGCACCAAAACGAAGTCTATACAAATTATTACAATTTACATGGTTGAGAACATTCTAGAAATCGAAATATATTTCTCTCCCAATAAAATAACCAAAAAAAAAGGGAAAAAAAAAACATAATTCAAAACCTGGCCCTTTTCTTGACGCGATTCTTTACCAAAGGTCGAGTCATTAGGTAAATATCGGCGAGCGATCGGAACCGCTTTCTCCTCCGGGGTAGAGCTTCGCCGGAGGCGCTAACTTCCTGCTCGATTGAGCTCGCCGACGACGAAAACGACTCGCCGGCTCTCTTCTCTTCCTCGGATCGCATGTCCCGCGACCCATCCTTTTCCGCCGGAGAATCGATCCACAGGAAGGGGAAGCCGCCGCCGCCGCCGCCGCCGCCGCTGAGTTGAATCAGCTCCAAAACGGCGCCTATTTCTAGCTCCGTCAGGCCCGAATTCATCTTGGAGGTATTTCCCTTTTTTTTTTTTAATCAATATTTTTTCGATATTTATTTGTGTTGTGTGTGTTTCCCCATATGTCTATGTATGTATATATATATATAGTGAAAGGGAAATTGTGGAAGCGTAATGGACCAGGAATTTCTGACCAATGGGGGGTGACTGGTGAGAGAAACAATTACGGTTTTGCCCTTGAGTGTTATTTGCGGGGTATACATGTTTACCAATTTAAGCAGGGACAAGTTCGTAAATTAGAAAAAAGGTGGTAATATTATTTTAGCGATAAGTGTATATTTTATTGATGTTACCTTATTAATAACGAGAAATGCTACGTTGTCAACCTAGTGTACGTTGACAACGTAAGTAAAAAATATCCATAAAAATAAAAATAAAAAAAATACATAATTGGATGTTTCCACGTGTGTTGTCAACAATAATAATAATAATAATAATAATAATAATAATAATAATAAAATAAATAAATAATTAAAACCCTTTTTGTTTTACAAGCAAAGGAATAAAAGAGAAGAAGAATAAGAAATATAAAATGGAAAAAATAAAAAAGAGGATAAGACTTGAGAAGCAACGTGTCTCAAGGTGGAATCGCCATCTAATCCACACATTTTTTCATTATATATATAAAAATAATAATAATAATAATAACTTGTCGATGACACGGGTTATATGTTATAATAAAAAATTTATAATCGTTATAATAAAAAAATTTATTCATTAAGTTTGAAAAAATAGTTATATTGAAGACACAATTAAATCTCATATATATTATACAAGATTTTCAACTTCATGTTCATGTATATATAGAGAGGTAGAATCATATGAGAAAGAATCATAGTTAAATAAATAAGAATGAATCATAGTTGAATGTGATATATCAGTTGTCATTGAGCGAAAGTACTGTTGCGCTAAGTGCAATTTAGCGAATACTAATGTGCCATGTATTTATCAATAATGTGTATTCTGTCGTGAGAGTAATTTTGTGCAATGCACTGAACAATAAAGTGCAACTATCAACTTTTATAATTTTATATATTTAACACATGAACTAAATTGTAAATAAAAAAAGAAAAAAAAAAAAGAAAAAAAAAACTCCCTTGAACTTATCTAATTTACAAAAATGACTCAATTCCTAATTTCTGAACTTTTCGCAATCTGTAATTTTTGAAAATATGGTGCTGCTCGTTTCTATTATCCAGCCTCGACAGACAATGTTGATATCGGGATGGGCAGAGACGTAGACGGGGAGGGCGGAGTTGGTAGTCTCGCTGGACACCATCGAGCGGGATTTGGAAGGCGGCAACAACGGGTTTTGGACAGATCGGCTGGGAAGGAAGATACGGTAACGGCGGCGCGATTTCGACGACGGCGTGAATGGCGCCAACAAAGAATGGGACACGCCGCCATGTCAGACGAAGCGATGGTCGCCGAGCTCCTAGTTAAGCTCCACCACACGCCGTCGACTCTGCTCAGCGGACCTCGCACTCCCTAATGGTTCTGCCTCAGCTACAGGGGGATGATGATGGAGATGGCGGGACTGGCGGTTGCTGGTTGATGGCGGCGGGGTAGGCGTTGGTCGGAGGTGTTCTCATACGTGTCGTGCGTGTGTGAATAGTAAGACATAGGGTTCTAATTAGTCTTGGTATATTACAATTTTGTTCATTTGTCAAATTTGTAATTAATCCAAATGTAACTAGTATTTTAATATCTTTATCGAAAAATATTTTTATTCTAAAAAGTATAAAAATATTTATACATAAATAATATATTTACATACAAGTAAAAACAATAATAATATTGTTATATAATTTGATAGTTCGGTTATCTAAAGAAAAAAAAAACGACATCGAACCGAAAGAACAAAGTTTTTGAAAGTAAAAACAGATAATCCAACCCAAATATAAAATTTCGAATCGAAGTTTTTAGGTATGTTGGTTTTGATTGTTATTGTGCCGTATGTAAGTCATCAACGGACAATTCGTCTAACACTATCGTGCACTCATAGCGCATTTTTAATGAATTGTCCCTAACCAAATTATAATCTGATCTAAACAATTGGTATATTCGGTCGGTAAACGAATTACCCTAATTTATTATTTATATTATAAAAATATTTAGTATTTTAATAATTTTATTTAATATTACATAATTTTCGGCTAAAAATAAATATTAATTTTATAAAAATATAAAAGATAATAATTTTATATAGTTCGATCGGTCTGATTATTTCAGTTTCAAAAAATAAAGGTGACATCGAACTAAAATTTCAAAAGATATAAAGCCAACCGAACCTACATAAATTTTTTAACCAAAAATTTTAGTTTGGCCAATTTCAATCGTTATTATACATCTGATAGTTATTAATATGCAATCTGTCTAACACTGTTGTGCAGTCTAACAGTCACTAATGTGCATCTTGTTTAATCCTATTGAGCATTCTGAAGTGCGAAGTTTTCCTTTTTTTTTTTACAAACTATCGAACCAAAATAATTGAATTATAATGTTGATATATCAATTAACATAAATAATGTAACTAATTATTATTTAGAATAATATATCAAGTATTTCATTATTTTTTATTGAATATTCTATATTACTTTTGGTTGAGAAAAACTAAACATATATTGATGTAGCACTCAGAATAGCTCGACGAACCGTCCTGAGTATGTATCTCGGCTAGACCGGTTTAGGAGGGCTCTAGTGTGATTAGAGATAAATTAGTCAATCAAGTAGCTCGTATGCGGGCTTAAGGTACTAACCGACCTGAAAAAGATGACCTGGAGGTGTCAACCTCCAGGAGCCCGACAATACAACCGACCTCGAGGTGTTGAGGTCGTATGACTTGAGGGAAGATTAGACCTTAGGATGAGGCCAAGTTCGACCTCGAGTAAGCCACAACAAGCAGGTCAAGAGGTCGAGTTTACAAGCCTAAGAACCTAAGGGTTGTACATTAAAGGGGGAAAGAATTCGAGTTAGAAGGAACCAATCACTTGTTCAAGTAATGTTGCCTAGAAAAAGACATGGTAAGTTAGGAAGTGTGGTCTAGTTAGATTTCTTTTCTAACAAAGACTCTCTTGGGCACCAAGATAATTACCCAATATAAGTGTGACAGGTTCTTGTTCATTATCATCATCGCATTCTACACCTTTAATTACATATTCTTATATATAGTTGTTTGAGCAAGTTCTGACTTGAGCGTCAGAGTTTTTTTCGCTCGGACCTCCTCTTTGGCGTATTGCAGGTCACCGGAGCTCAAAGACGAAGGCAGTTCGAGGTATAGGTGAATCAACCCAGTTCGTGACAAAAGTGATGCAACAAATTGACGTTGGTTGTGGGAACGAGTCAATCCTTTACCGGCTATAGAAGAAGAATTTAGGATCAAGAACCTGCAAGAGGTGTCGGCTCAAAAAACTAAATCTAACCATAAGGTGGATGGAGTTGGGGTTAACATGATTCAGAGGAATCTGGTAGAGCGGAACTAGTTCTACAAGATTGCTCTTCAAAGGGAAGGTGAGGACTGCTACGACCTGATCCCAAAATAAAGTGTAAAAGCCCTCGGGGGGCTGGTCATAGAATTCGTCGGTCACAGTATTACTAAGCTCCCAAGAGTAAGGTGATTTGGCCATATGTCTAAGGAGAGATATTCTCTCAGGTGTCCACAAAGATGATGGGTTGAGTTGAGGTGACGGTGGATGGGCTCCTTAACCCAAAAATCTATCGACCATATAATGTAACTGTTTCTTAGAGGGGATGGTTGAGATACTAGACATGGTTGGTGAAATATTTTCACGTAAAAAGAGAAAAAGAGTACGGATCGGGTTTCATAGCCTAACTCATTAAAAAGTAAAGGAAAATGTAAATGATTAGAAGATGAAGCAAGATCATAACATACCCATAAGTTGGTTGTAACGCCCCACTTTGATTTAACGAAAATCCATGACTTTTCAGTAAAATCAGTTTAAATTCTCGAAACTCATTTCAAAACATTTGTGGCGTTACTCATTTTTTTTTTAAAAAAAAAAAACCAACAACAACCGTCAACATAATATAAAATATAAAATCAACTCTCAAAGCGGGTTTCATCACAATGTCATCAAGCACCCAAAATGGGTTTCATAAAGTCATCACAGTGTCAAAGGGGCATTCCCCACATCCTTATTTCAAACCATCATGAAATATCTAGTTCGCAAAAACATAAAATCTCAAATTCATAATATCCCAAGTCATGAAATCATAAAATAAGTTCAGATAGCGGAAGCATAACAAATAATAATATGGTCTCATAGACCGACCACCACTCGCTCCACTCCGTCGTGCCCGCACTTACTTAACCTACATCCGTGAATAAACATGTGGGGATGAGCACATATAGAATCCGTGGAGCTCACCACTATGCAATAATCAATAATTATAAAAGAAAAACATGTATGGTCGCAGCATGTATACGAAGTAATTAACTATCCCATCTCCCATCATAAAATCATAAAATCAAGACTCATGTGCATACCTACACATAGACTACTGCAAGATAATATATCAAATGCCCCTCGGGTCTTACAACGAGTGCCCGACCAGCAGGAGTAAACCCACCCCGACGGCCAAGACCTCGCCTTGGTCTTACAAACAGGGATCACCGGCCAAAGGCCCATTCCCTGGTCTTACGGCCACAAAAAAGAGACTACCCAACGGGTACGTTCTATAGCTACGGGGATAACCGTTCGACGGCCGGTACAACTCACATCGAAGGCTACATGATTCACATGCTTACATTGATCATACCTGTTTATTGTGTTTCTGTGCTTATTTTCATGTGTTTTATGTGTTTTAGTTTAGTGTTTTTAGGTTTGTTTTAGTGTCGACCGGTCCATTTTTATCGTGTTTCGTGCATTTTTATTCTCTTATCGTGCTTTTGTGGTTCGACGTATTTTCTCGTCTTTGGTTTTAGGTCCATTTTGGAGGATGGAAGAGTATAATTGAGCCAAGTTCCGAGAGCACGAGCCTTTCCAAGAAACCCCGAGCCGTTGTTGAGCCATTACCGTGCACGAGACCCGCGAGTCCAGTCTGCCTAGCGAATGTATTCGCCACCTAGCGAGTGTGCTCAAGACTCACAATACCAGTCCGCCTAGCGAACGCGCTCGTCGCCTAGCGAGTGAGCACAAGACCTCAAGCCCAGTTCGCCGAGCGAACTAGTTCGCTACCTAGCGAGTGCTAAATTGTTAAATGTGTGTATTTTTAGTGTGTGTTTGTGGTGTAGCTGTAAATAGACATCTTGCTTTGTATTTTTGGGAGAATTCCTCATTTGCTAAATTTTCCTTTTTAGTTTTTTTCTCTCTTCTCTCTAGTTTTCTTTCTCTCTCTGAGGGCTCCAAGACCTTATTTTTATTGTAATAGTTCTCCATCAAGATTACAACTTTTTGGCTTATTTCTTCTCGTGGATGCATTAGAGACATGGAGACTTCACTTAAGGTTCATGATTTCGTTAGTCTTGCTTGTCTTTACTTATTGAGTTGTTCTAGGGTTAAGATATGCACATCCATGAGCCGCTTATGCTATCATCCTCGTAGGCCAGGGATTATGTGATATTGTTATTGATTGCGTGAGCGAGAATTGACTGAGAAATTAATTGATCACGACTGACTATTGCTTGATCGCATGTTCCCGAACCTATGAGTGTCTTCTTTCCATCTCGGGTCTAGAAGTACCTTGTTATTTCTCTTTTTATTTTCCTTTTTCTTACAATTTGAGGTGTTGCTTGCTAATTAATGTTGAATCTTGCTCTCGTTTAGTTTAAAGTTGCTCCCTTTAGTTCAATACAAACCCCAAATTGCGAGTAGAGTGCTTAGAATCTTTATTTTATTTTCTTGTGTGAGTCGATCGTTGCTTGAATCCATGTTCGAATAGTCTTCCTTTGAGAACGACCCGAGTCCGGGTAACTCGGTTACCAACTACCCAAAAATACTACAAACAATACCACAGACAATCATTGTCAACATTTACTGCTTAGCATTTTAAATAAACCCACCTGATTACCGAAGAGGTAGATTCACGCAAAACAAGTAATTAGGTCGTGGATTCAGCTCGTCGAACCTACATTAATCAAGATAGCCCTAGAAATAACTATCCAACACATGAACAACCTACCACAACATTCACTTAGTTGACCTCAGCTCATATAAGTCATATAAACATGCTTTTAACAAGTAAACCCCATTTTCAAATGTACAACACAAGTTTTTCAAAACTTAACCCGCGCAGCGACTTTAAAATAAACATAACTTGCAACACACATGTCATATCAATATGATTCCAGTTGCATATGAATCCTAAGACATGCAGTTACAATTCTTATGAAGACATCGACAATAGATAAGGTCATTTACCAGGAGATAGTTCAACAAACATTCATGACATGGTTGCAGTCAAACAACTGAAATTTTATACTTACAGAGTTTCAGTAATTGTCACATAATTCATGCTACAGGTCTCCAAATGACACGATTCAAAAACCAACAGACAACTAAAAAGTAAAGCTACAATGTTCATGAAGACAAGAATGACAAATAAGGGCATTTGATCAAAGATTATTCATCATACATTCGAAACATGGTTGCAATTTGAGAACAAAATTATACATCCTACAGAGTCTCAGTAAAATTGAAATATCTCATGCTACAGACACGCTTTTGACTTGATTCAAGAACTAACAGGACGATGACACATAAGGCTACATGTTTCATGAAGACTACATTTCAGTTTGAGTACATACAACCATCGAAAACATGCCAAACATTTAATATATATATATATATGCTGTCGGATTTACAGAAAATTGTTTGCACAATTATTTTGTAAAAATAATAACTCACTCAATTTAAATCTGATTTCAAAGATTCCAAAGCCCACTGAAAGCTAAGAAAATAAGGTACATTTCATATGAAGAACACAACTTCAAGAAACGAGTTCTTGAAGGCCAAGACAGAGGCACAACAGAGACAGTAAAATCGTGCTTATTTCATGCAATCTTAATGGAACTTCAACAATAATTCTCAATGTTATAAGCATCACCACTACATCATATGAGCATCATCTATCACATATATCAAGGTAAAAAATCACATTCATCATGCTCGAACACCACTTAACACCAAACACGTAACTCCATATAATATCTTCATATCCTTTTCAACATGCCAATACAATTCAAGAATTACACATAATACACGTGAACACATTAAAATAAGGAGGGTTTCGAGCCTTGGTGTACCGTTCTCACGAAACGTTCACGAGACGGTCGAAGAAGGACCGAGACGGGGCTGGTACGCGCAGTTCTTGGCGAGACAGCTTCGCCCGACTCGCAACTGCTACGTGTGGGACGGTATCTCGGTGGTGCTGGTCGCGAGGGGTCGAGAGAAATGATCAACGGCTCGACGGGGGTGCCGCTACTGCATTTTAAAGGTCCAGAGAGGTGCTGCTACTCTTGGTTTCCTCTCGCCGGCGTTGGGTACTCTTCTCCGGCAGGACTCGAAGGGGCGACCGGTCAAGTTCCTGCTCGGCTTCTCCGGAAAAGGTTGCTGATCGTGAAAATGGGGGTTAGGAGGAAGGCTCGCGATCGCGAGCTGCTGAGGTTGCCTCGCGGTGACCAGAGGCTGAAAGATGAGAGAGGACTCGGTTGCTCGCCATGACTGGTGGCTGGTGGTCGGAAGACCTCGGTGATGGCGGTTCGTCGCTGCTCGCGGTTGTTCTCGGCGACCAAAGGTGCTGCTCGCAGGAAGGAGTCGCGTGGCGGTATGTGGCGAGGAAGAAAAGGTCCGAGTTCTCTGCTTTCTCATGCGATCGAGAGTAAGAGAGATGTATGGAGATGATCAATTGAAGGAGGAGGGATTTCTTCTCGTTTCACGCGTGATAGAGAGAGAGAGATACGATTTGAGAGCGGCGTGAGATTTTCTTCTTCTGCGTGAAATTGAAGTTTACGTGAGAGAGATGGGACACGTCTTCACTAGAAGGTGGCCATGGGATAGCCCCGGTAGCCTCGAGGGGAGCTGGGAAGTCATGTGCGTCCCACTGGAGAGCACCCAATAGAGGCTGCACTAATTTATACACATAGACATAACCTAGGTTAAACGTGCTTGCCAAACAAGGCACGGGCGGTTCAGGCGCGGGTCGAAGGCGCATGGGCCGGTTCCTCTTGGGGTCGGGTTAACAAATAAAAGATGCTCGGTTCTAACGCATGATAAAATTAAATTAAACATGATAATATTTATATATATATATATATTACACACAATATTTAATTAAATAAATATGCAATTAATAATAATAATATAAAAATCGAGAAATTCTAATAAACGAACGGGCAGCTACATTGGTCTTGGAATAAGAGTGTCAAAAGGTCGATCTCCATCCATACATTTTATGTATCGAAAAATTGAGATCTGACGTACAAAAAGTCCTTTTTTGGTGTCTCATAGAAGACCAGATGCTAAGACTTACTAAAAGGATCAATTTCAACACAAGTCTAATTAGCTTGCCCTGATATGGGGGCCTAGATGATGTAGCACTCAGAATAGCTCGGCTGACCGGCCTGAACAGGTAGTTTGACTAGGTCGTTCTAGGAGGCCTCTAGTGTGATCATAGATAAGTTTTTTGGTCAAGTAGCTCGTATGATGGCTTAAGGTACCAAACGACCTGAAGAAGATGACCGTGGATGCCAACCTCCATGAGCCTTACAATACAACCGACGTCGAGGTATCGTGGTCGTATGGGCCATGTAGATGTATGGATGAGGTCAGGTTAGACCTCAGGACGAGGTCAACTTCTACCTCAGGTAAGCCACAACAGACAAATCAGGAGCTCTAGGTTACGACCTAAGGACCTAAGGGTTGTACAGTAAAAGAAGAAAGAATCATAGTTAAAAAAAGAAAGAATCACTTGCTCAAGTACTCTTATCTAGAAAGAGACATGATAAGTTAGGAAGTGTGGTCTAGTTAGATTTCGTTCCTAACAAGAACTCTCTTGGGCACGAAGATAACTACCTTATATAAGAGTGACAAGTTCCTCTTCATTAGCATCATCGCATTATGCCTTTAATTACATATTCTTATATACAATTGTTTGAGCAAATTCTGACTTGAGTGTCAAGGGTTTTTCTGCTTAGACCCTCTCCCTGCATATTGAAGGTCACCGGAGCTCAAACACGAAGGCAGTTCACGGCGTAGGTGAATGAATCGGTTCGCGAAAAAAGTGATGCAGCATATAAAAATATATATATAATAGTATTTTTTTATACCATGGAGTAAACTGAAATATAATCAAAAAATTTGAAATTACACTCGAGCCCTTGAAAATTATCTAATTCTAAAAAAATAACATCCCTAAATTGCTTGCATATTTTTGCAGCATTATAAGCTCATTTTTGGAGCTCTGGTTTTTAGGATGATGACAGTTGCCTCCCGGTGATGTCAAGCTGCGTGCAGATTTTTCTGACTAGCGGACAACTCGAACATGGCGGTTCGATGTTCGACCGAGTGGTGGTGTCATGTTGCCCATTCAGTGGACTGTTGTGGCAGCTGACGGGGGCAGCGATGGCGAGATGGCGGCAGGAGAAGGGCGATGGAGCGGAGCGCGGTGGTATGATTTTGTTCGTGCTAGGGGTTGCGACAGAGGTGGGTCAGTAGGCTCCGGCAATGGCAGGGATGCTCGGCGGTGGCAGAGTGGCTGGCGAAATATGACTCGAGGTTGTTGCTCTGTGCGTGTGTGTGTGTGTGTGTGAGAGAGAGAGA
>CACSLK010021934.1:1453818-1466011 GCA_902706635.1 Striga hermonthica | reverse complement strand
TTAGAATAATGTGCTATATAGTTTTTTAGTTCATTAAATAAAAATTACATTACCTTTAACATTTTATACAATTAATATAGTGATCATTTGTGTTAAAAAATTTAGATTGTTTAGTTTTCCTAAAGATATATCTAACTTATAGTTTAATATGCATACATTTAATATATATGCATTTGAGTAATTGTTAGAACAATTAGACAAATAATAATAAATAATGAAAAGCCTTTTTTCTTTACACGTACAAGGGATAATAAAGAAAAAAAAAATAATCAAATAAACAAAAATTGGAAAGACTTGCGAAGCAAAGTGTCTCAAGATGGAATACCCCATCTAATCAACACATGTTTCAGTAGATGACACGCGTTATAATGTTTTTTTTTTTTTTTCAATATGACAAATAATATTATAAATCAAAAAGTACTAAATATACAGAAGCCAACGGCTGAATACACCATAGCCAACATTTGAAAAAGTGGAAGGACATGTCAGAAAACTGCCTAGAATCCTGATTAGCAACGCTAGAATAAAAAACTCGCTACTAAACTAAACCAACAACTCACACAAAAAAACAACTAAAAAAGACCCCAACAGGGTAATACCCGAGTGTCGAATCCCATTGGGATAGTAAATTTGATACTCGGGCTCATAGGGGCCAACGGACAAAATAAAAAACACAAGACACGCACAACACAATTACAAAAACAAAAACAAGAACACAAAAACACAAAACAAAATAAATCTAATAGCCCTTCCCCAACGAATGAGTAAGCCCGAACTAGTAGTGAACGATTGACACAAGACCAATCCATACCAAACACAAGCTACCGAAACTGCAATCAAGCCTATACAGTAGCGGAACCCAAATCCAGAACCAGTCCCCGAATCAACCCATCGACAACCAAGAGGGCCATAGTCCATCCCACTCTGATTTCATCCGACTCTTCTAATACCACTAGACGAGGCCGATAGAACCTCTCCCGCCGCCTAACACCACTAGCCAACGGGAAATTGAGCAATAGAGAGCAGCCCTCCTCCCGACCGCCGCGACAAAGAGCTACGGGGCAACCAGGGTCCCGCTCCACCCGACATTTCGCACACCACCCGTCACCACCGCAGACAACTCAAGACAATCGGCCCGGCCCCACCAAAAAAGGTGAAGCATCGCCGGAGAAAGCCGAATCCGACACTCGCAGACAAAGGGTAGAAAAAACGGGGCTTACCGATACAAATCGCATCTCCTCCGGTGATTGAAAAGAGGATTCCAATCGTCGGTCTTTCTTCGACCTCAAGGTGCTCCACCGTCGTCCGACACTCCATCTACAACCACGGACCAGTTGCCCCGCAATGGACCATCTGAAGCAGAACAAGGGGCTCTCTTCGCCAGGGGAGCCGCGAACAGTTGAGGACGACCTCTAGCCGCGCTTTACCGTCGCCGAGGAAGGTGGAATCGCCGGGAAATCAAGAGCTGAAGATTAGGTTTTTCGCGTCGCTTATTTTCTTATTTCAAACTGAAATTGTATCAGAAATCAGGAATAGTTCGATAGACCGACTTGAGTGGTTGGTTCGTGTATGGTCATTCAAAGGGTCATTAACACGTGCTCAATATGAGACCTTGTCAAGGAATTCTCTTAGGCGGCTCGATGATATAACGCAACATAACTTATGATAAAAGATTTAGAGAAAACTCTCAAACAGATAGACAACGAAGCGTAGTTTGGTGGTAAGACTGTTCACCTATGACCAATAGATCATTGGTTGAGTCCTCGATGAGGGAAGATAGAAACTATTGATCATCTTTTAAGGAAAAAAAAAAAACTCTCAAACAGGTATATTTTTATTCAAAATCGTGAAGTCTTCTTAAATAAACTCCTACCAAACCCTAAATTAATTAACTTGTATACCAAGAAAATGATAAAGGACATTAAATAAATATTTATCTACCAACTAAATAATGCAAATAACAGTAATAATATATTTATTGATATATATATACAATAAGAATAACCATTTACTAAAAATAGTTGTCAGAATTTATGAGAGCATTTAATGCATATCTTTTTTTGGAAACTTCTTAAATATATGCATTCTAATACACGTTTTCAAAGAAGATCAAATCAGATATGATCAAATATATTGTTTTCTTAAATAGTTTTACTAATATATGCAATAATTTCATTGGTATACATTATAATAAATTACAAGATTGATTTTTCGTGATTCCTGTTGATAATATTTTGGTCAAGAAAATATTACAACATATTTTAGAGGAGATCAGAGCAGAAGGTCTTACCAAAGGACTCTGGACAGCTCCATGTAGAAATTCAGTAGCAAAGAGGCCAGCGAGGTCTTTTGACAAGATGATGGCTAGGTGCAACAACTATATCAACATGGAGGAGGTCGAGGCCAATTTTGTGCAGGTAGACAATACCAAGGTCAAACGGGCGGAGGAGAGACCTCGTTTAGATGAAAAAAATGTCTCTTAAGAAAGATTCGAGGTAGGACGAATGAGGCAGTGTGTGTTACAAGTACAAACAATATGCACCTTACTCTTGCTCCAGAAGGAGGTGTTCAGTGTTCTTGATAAGCGAAGCGGTACTGGAATTTTTTTCCCGACTAACCCATTTCCAAAAAATAGAGGGTATATACCCTCACTGGGTGATCCATACTGTCGATACCTAATGGCCACTCGACCAATAGCTACAGGGAGCTGAAGGATGGGATTAAGAGGCTCATTCAAGTCCGGCATCTCAAGGAGTTTTTGCTAAAAGACAATGAGAAGAGAGAAGATCGCGAGGTCGTAAAGAAAAACATACGACTTGAAGAGCCTGAGGAAAGACCTCCCAGGAGGGGCGTAATTCTGATTATCGCTAGAGGTCCTACTGATGAGGACTTCCACAATGAATGGAAAAGTACATATTGGGGAAAGGAGATCGTCAAGGAGGTCGCAGAGGTCCAAATTCAGCAACCCGAGATTACTCTCGAGTTTGGGTTAGAAGACGTGCATGGTATCTTCCCTTCATGATGAAGCCTTAATCGACTAGCCTGAGTAGTTAGCTCGTGTATGGCCAGTCCAAGGAGCATTAGCTCCTGCTCAATATGCAACCCTGTCAAGGAGCTCGCTTAGGCACCTCAAGTAGAGATGGCCAAATTACGAGCCCGCACTGAGTCGTCGGGCTCAAAAACATCGACCCTGAATTGGCCCTTGCCTAGGCCCGAGCCAGGTACATGACTCGGCGACCCGAATTTGGGACTTGTCCAATACAAAAATGAAAATAAAATCTATGTTGACTTCTCGAGCCGACCCGGGCTTGTTCAGGGCCAAGAAAAGCAGAATCCTGAATTGGCCCAGTTAAAATCTAGACCGAGCCCAGACTGTTGTCAACGGGCTTGACCGGATGTTTTTCCCAATTTTGTTGCATTTTTCTTTGTCTTTTTATTATTCTTTTTCCCCCAATTAGGTCTTTTAGTTAGTTTTTAGTTTGTTTTGTCGTTTATTGCGTGTTTCTCTCTGTTTTGGTTTTCCTTGTGTTTCTCTTGTGTTTTTCCAGTTTTTCTTTGTTTATGGTGTGTAGGTCCTAAGCTTCGGGAAAACCAAATTTTGGGCAAAAGCTGACCGTGCAGGCGTAATTATATAGAGGGTTTCGTTGGCTACAAGCAAAAAAAAGCAGAATCGAATTCTAATACCAGACGAGCTCGAACGACTCCAAAACGTAAAGTAGTACCAGCCTGCCCAGGCCCCGCACGCGCGCCGCGGCGCGTCGGGTGCCACGAGCTCGACAGAGGTTCAGGTCATGCGCGCGTTGCACCGCGGCGTGCTGCATCATTTCTCCACGCCGCGCCCCACTATCACGCCGCGCCAGACCTGCCCTCCGCGCCTGCGCCATAGCTTCACGCCGTGCCAGAAGATCTCCCCACGCCGCGTCACAGCCCGCACTGCGGCGCCCACTCCTTCCACGCTGCGATGGCCCGCGCCGCGCGTCACTCACAAAATTTCATGCCGAGAGCCCTGCCACATATAAATAAGCAATCGGGACTTCACAGAAAGATTATTCTCTCCCCTTCTGGGAGATGAGCCCTAGCCCGTTAAATACACGAAACTCCTTTTCTCTTCCTCTCTTTTTCTTCTTCATTTCTCTTCTTCTTTTCATCATTCTCTTCCATTTTTCTTCGTCTTCTTCTTAGTATTTAGGAATTAAGCTTGTATTTTGTATTCAGCAACTGAAATTTGGATTTATTGTAAGTTTCTTCTCTCTTTATTAATTCATGAATAATGGTTAATTTGAGAGTAATGATTATGTATGTTAAATTCGTTATACGTAGCTAATTCTGATTGCTCGGGATAGGAGATGATTATTCTGGTTTAATTCGTATCTCTCGGGCTTGAATTGTTCGTTCTTATGTGAGTTGATTTGATTAGGGATTGATGTATTCTTGCTTGATTAATTGATATAATCGAAGAGTGACACTTCGATCTTCCAATTTGAAACGATTGAATGTTGATTAGTCGAGTTAGGGTTCTGTTGATTTTATGTGATTAGTTGATTAAACACCTTCTAATTCAATTAGCGACTTTTAGAACCGAAAGGGCAAAAGTCGTAGAACCTAGGCTCGCGTGAGGTAGATGATTTCGTAACTGAATAGTCTATATGTTTTGGATTGTAATACGTGCTTGTTGATGACCCGTCCCTTGTTACAAAAAGTTATTGGGATAGGGATAATTGACTTGTGTTGTATACTTGAGTTTGTTCGTCTATGTTCATCCCTTGTTATGAAGAGTTATTGGGAGCAAACCTCTAGATGATTAAGCGAGACTGTCAATCTAGAATCGACCGATCAGTGTCCCGATTTTGCTAAAGATCTTGAATTAATTATCCCCCATTCCCTAGCTTCTTCATCTTTGTTTCATTTATATTCTTAAATAGATTATCGCTTTTTATTATTTCTTAGTTGGTAATTGCTCAACCCCTATTTGATTAGAGTGTTTAGGTTTTATTTTCTTTTATGTGTTATCAATATCAAAGCTAAATTCTGAACAGCCTTCCTCGTGAGATCGACCCGGGGACCGAATCTTTAGATTCGGTACTCAGTAAAATAACAACCTACAACACCGAGTTGGGTCTGGGCTGAGTCCGGGCTGGGTCGAAGCTGAGTCCAGGCTGGGTCGACAGACCCAACTGCCTGAGGCCACCTCTAGGCTCAAGATACGGGTTGACTTAGACAAGGAGCTCGGTGGTGGGAAAACCACGATAGCTCGGATACATAATGTGACCTCATGATCTGGATGTCGTGAGGTGGATGTCATGGCTACGACCTAGTTGTAACTTATGGCAGATAGGTGGAGAGGCCATTTTGGAGATCTGAAGGACCTAAGAGTCGTATGGTAAGAGTCGTATGGAAAGATGGTGCAGGAACAAAATTTGGAGATATCAAAGATTGTTGTATATTTACGACATGAAAATTGCAACAAAAAATAGTAAATAACTATTTTTGCAATGTTTGGAACAAAATTTGTTATACGGTCAATCAATGAGACAAAATTTGCAATGTTCTCCTTTTCAACCTAACGACTAACGACACACAAAACCATCCAGTTACTTTTGACGGGGCTGTGACCATTTCTTCAACAAAAATTTTAGAAAAATACCTGACTGTGCAATGTATGAGACCAATTTTACTATAAGCTCAAACCTACGGACCAAATTTACAATTCGCTCGTCCCTTATGTGTTGCAACGCCGTAGCATGTAAACCCTGGAGCAAAGACAGCGGTATTTTGTAAAAAAAATAATATTAACTCTAAATGTTGTTGAAAAATAATATTAACCCTGCTATGTCACCTTGAAGTTAACTTATGAGCTAGCTCATTAATTTGGCAAGTGGCAACTATCAACTTACCAAATATACCCAACTTCTAAACACATCTCACATTCTACACATCAACCCAACAAACACAAACAGAGAGAAGGGCCATGTTTGTTAAATGGCGTTTCAGCCACAAATTAGCTTTTTCAGCAAAATAGTTGTTTGACTCTTGAAACCTTTAATTTTAAAATGTTTGGTTAATAGCTTTTTGAAATAGCTTTTTTGATCTAAAAGCTGTTATTAATTGAATCTTTTTCAAATAGCTTTTTGAGGAGAAAAATATAAAAAGACATATTTGCCATTAATTAATTCTACTACATTAACTCTACCTCATATTATTTTAACACACTAGCATATTTGGGTTAAATCAAAGTTAGCTTAGAAAATAGATTTATATTTTATTACATTATTACATTGGGTTAAAAATAAAATTGAGATTATAAATGAACTAAAATTTCTTTAAATAGTCCATTCACATTTGAAATTAAGTGAATTAGGTGTTCTGTAAAAATAAAAATAAAAAAGAAAGATTAAGTGATAAATTATGTGCAAATTTATAGAGGAAGAGTAAGATTAAATGTTGATAATTGATATGCGATTTTTTATATTATATGTTTTTTATTTTATTTTTTTATTTGAATATTTATTATCATGTTAAATTAGAATCTTCATCACTTTTTTCACTTCACAGTTATATATTGTTATTTTTTATTTGTGTTATGTTATTTTAAGTCGTTTTACAAATATTTTAAATATAAGTATTAATTATTTTCTATATAATTATAATTTTAAATAAACAAGAATATAAAAGAATAGATGTCCATATAAGTAATTTTACATGTTAACAGCTGATTAAAAATAGTTAATTTACCAAGCACTCAGCTGGTCAAAACAGCTAACACCATCAGCTAGTCAAAACAGCTAATGCAATCCGCTAACAGCTAACAGCTAACCGCTGATTGTCAAACAAGACCAAGAACTACTACAGAACATGAATAGCTGTCTTCTTCTAGGTAATTACAGACTTGGTTCGTCTTTCTTTCTTTCTTCTTTTTGTCAATAGAAAACAAGCCCCATGACAATCACCCAACCACCTTGGATTGATAGAAATGTCGAGACAAAATTGGCAAACTAGTGTAGGGTGCAACGTTGGTTATCAAAATGGGAAAATCGTATTCGCGCCTGCAGCAAAGAAAACCAAAAGAAATTTACATAAATAGAACTTACAATGTGAGATGGAGGACTCTAATGACGCTACAAAAAATTAAACATGAAAGGTAAGCGTGAAACAAGTATTGGTAGAAAGCGTGGCAATTTGCATGGAGTTCATATACAAGGAAGGAGATAATATAAATCGACAACGTTTAAGAAGATTTGTATTGTTTCAAAAGCCAAAAGTCTTGCCCAACATAAAATTTTTACTGTCCCTACATGAAAGTTCAAAGTTCAAAGTCGAAGATTAGATTTTTGTCCCGGAATAAGTTTTTTCTGTTTTTCAATAGGAATGAATTCAAAGTGAATGAAATTATATAACAAGACATCAAATAGCTACTGATAGTTCGAGGGTCCTAGTCGGCACATGTTGAATATGACAAAACAAGATAATCTGTTCATATGTTTCAAAGAAACAATATTTAACATGAAAGACTTGAACAAGAAAGAAAAACACACTCACCAGAACTCTTAAGAATTTATTCAAAAGTAACAGACATAACCCTCTCATCGTGCACCTTCCAAACACAAGGAGAGCAGATATGAAACCTGATAATAGAAAACAAAAATATCATAAGCATAGTTCAGTAATTTAACTAGTGAATGTACGAAAAGAAAACAAGATACAATTAACAAGAAACATCCACTCAGGGCCATGTCAAACAGAGGCAGAGAAGAGAAACTTCCAGTACAGGACTTTGATCGAATTTAGTACAATGAAGAAGCCATCAAATCAAACAGTAAAACCAAGGTGACAAGATTAATCCCATATATTGCATCAACTGCAGGGAGATTGAGAAAAATAAAGTACCAGAAGAATAGCAGGGAAATAAAAATAAAGAATAAATAAAGAAAAGACAACTACGACAAACAGCAAGAATGAAAACCATGCGCACTCCAACTCTTATCATGCATGTGTTCGATAACTAAAAGTTCAAGCATCAGAAAATGATTAATGCTGGTCACAAAGAAGCATAATAAAAGTAAATTAAACTACTTGTAGAGTTAGGACTATTTCCTATGTGCCCCACTTCAAAAGTGGATAAGGCTGGTCTAATCCTAGTTATAGAATCTAAGGAAAATCCAACAAAAGCACACTAAGAAGAAGATTTGAGCCCTGACGGTGCACCAGCGTTTCCTTTTGTAGCCATGTTGTGTCACCAAATTTCAATCACGTGCCGGCTTATCCTCCGAATCCCTCTAACACCCAAAAGTTTGTTTCGTTATTCACAATGTCCTCAGATACCCCCAGAGGAAATAACTGTCACAAGTTAATTCCTTTTTTCCATTTAACTTGTGTCACTTAATTATCTCACTTAATGCAGACAAACCTACATAATATCGAATCACGAAGAAACAAGAATGATAACGCACCAATAGTCACCTTTACGCAATCACAGCACTTCATACAAAAGACATTGAAAAAAAAAAAAATAAATAAACAAGAAGATTGCAATTTAAGAAATTTTGTAAAAGTAATTACCTATAGTTGGTTCACCAACTCGAAGATTTCCTCATTCGAATTATTCACAGTGAAGGGCCTCACAAACCAAGCTCAATGCAAGATGAAAATTTCACGAGTAAACAGCCACTGTCACATTCATATTGTTCCTAACAGAATTCGTTCTTTCTGCCGATGAAGACCGCGAGTGCAAGCAATTCAATGCCTTGTGCTCTATTTCATTTGCCTCAGGCGCCATGCCCGCCTTCCTAAGGCAAGATACCAAAGAATTAATGGTGATATTATCCGGTGCGCAACCTACCGACAGCATCTTGTTATAAACTACTATAGCCTCCGACATTCTGCCTTTCATACAATGCCCCAAAATAAGAATGGTGAAAGTCATCTTATCATGGGTGCACCCTTTCGCCTCCATTTCAGAAACAATTGCATTCGCCTCATCCACATTGCCCCCTTTACAAAACCCATCAACAATGGGATTGTAAACAAACGGTGGGGGTACAATGTCCTCCCTCCATTTCAACTGCCTCAGCAAATCACGGGCCTCATTTAATCTGTTCTCTCTGCACAGAGCACTAATTAGAATGGAGAATGTAAATACATTAGGAGGAACCTTTCTATTGTTCATTTCCTCAAAGAGATTCCTACCCTTTTCCAACTCCCCACAGCGGCAGTAACCATCAATGAGAGAAGTGAAGGTGACAACATCAGGATCCACGCCGTTGCCTACCATCCTTTCATACGTTTTAGCTGCCAAAGCCACTTCACCCTTCTTACCATAACCATCTATGATAGCATTGAAGGTGAACAGGTTTGGTCTGATATCGTTATCAATCATGTCATCAAGAAGAGCTGAAGCGTCTTCCATCTTACCAGACTTGCAGTATCCAGAGATGATGGATGTGTAAGTCACAACATCAGGTGAAAACCCGGACTGGGCTTTAACTTCTCTTACAAATGTCTCTGCTCTATCGACTTTACCAACCCGACATAAACCGTTAACTAGAGTGTTGTATGTAAAATGATCCGGATGACAAGCAAAACTTCTCATGGCATGAAAAACTTCAAAAGCCCGGTCAACATTACCAGCACGGCACAACCCTCGAATCACGATGTTAAAGGTACAAGTTTCAGGAAACAAGCTCCGTAGCCTCAACACGTGATTCCTGAAAAATGTGACGGCTTCATCTACCAAATTCTTATTCATCAGCAAGGTCAATAAATTATTATATACAAAAGGACTAACTCTTTCCCCTCTGCCATTGCAGAATTCAGCTCTGGCCACCAAAATTTCCTCTGCAGCTTGAAACTTTCTGGCATTGGCAAAGGAAGAGATCATAAATTCCACAACTGAGCTACCGAGGGATAGCCCGTCGGCTTTCATGTATCCGTACACCACTTGAGCGGAATCGTGAAGGCCCATTTTACAGAGCGACCTCAAGAGCAAATCAAACGTGGATTGTGAATGGACGAGGTTCAAACTGAGCCTCGAGTATCGAAAGAAATTAAAAGCTAAATCCGGGTTGTTCAATCTACTAGTTATGTGATACACCACGCTGAAAGCTACAAATGGGTTCAAATTATCGCGAAAATAATCCGTATTGAAAACGGCCAGCGAAGGAGTGTGGCGAATGAGGATAGTGCAAACGACTTTAACGAACCAGAGAGTGGATGCAGGAGAAGAGTAGTAGGGAGATTCTATGCCAGCGTGACCGTGGAACAAGGCTGTGGAGAAAATCTTGTGACTGGCCACTCTCCGAGCCCCAAATCGCATTATTGTCGAACAAAATCGAAAGCTGAAAATTAAGGAATGAGCTTACGGCGATGGATCCCGACGCCTTCATGCCATTTCCTTGAGCTAGGGAATGCAATCAGATTAGATTCGAAGATTGAGAACGGAGTGGAATCCAATTAGCTTCAAGGTTTTTTTCCTGTCGAGCAGGATTGGAAGTGGCGGAGATGTGGATTAGGGTTGAGGGCGGCGGCCGGCGGATTGGTGACCCCAAAATCCTAAAAAACACACTGCGACTCACAGAGGTGACTCCGTTCTCTCGGGTTGTCCTATTTCGGGTCCAACTGCGACGCAAAGAGAAAGGGCTACTAAACAAGATGGTCAAAAAATGAGTAGCATTTTCGAAGAAAAAATAAAAGAACAAAAAACTCAATTAACCCAAAAAAACTCAATTAACCCTATTTTTATTACTCAATTAACCCAAATAACTCAATTAAGCCTATTTTTATTTTTGTTCTTTTTTTTCTGTCAAAACGATAGAGATAGTATATAAATGCGCACAAAAAATGCAAAAATACATCTGCTAGCTAAACAGCCAACGACTGAATACAATCAGCCAACTGCTGAAAAAACTGAGAGTACAAGTCAAAGACCACCTAGAACCGACCCCAACAGAGATATACTCTAGAAACACAGAAAGCACAAAGACGACCCCAACAGGGTAATGTCCGAGTGTGCGATCCCAACAGGATAATAAGTTCACACTCGGGCGAACTGAAGCCAACGCAACACAATAACAAACAAAAAAAAAAAAACAATGACACAGACGACACTAAACAAGAACAACTAAAAAACTAAAAACAACACAAAAACCCATTCCTCAGCATTTGAACAGATCCAACCAGCAGTGACAATCGACATAAGAAAGATTCCAAGCCCGAGATGCCACTACCGAAACTACACAAACGCCTATACAGTAGCCAACTCCGAGCCCCAAACCAATCCCCGAATCGATTTGTCACCAACAGAGAAGAAAACACACCATCCCTGACCCAAACCCGACTAACACCACTAGACGAGCTCGAGTGAACCAGGTCCCCTGCCGTCTAACACCACTAGCCGAACAGAGGAGCTCGAGTGTTTATTAAAAGACCTTTTTTATACATATATTTTAGAAAATAATCTATGCTGACATAAGTTGGTGATATAGTGAATGACATAAATAATGTGTATGGGTATAATTTGTTAATTTTAAAATTGATGTGATGTGTAAGTGCACATAATCTTGCCACGTGTGTACTTGCTAAACTTTATATCAACCATTAGATTACTGTAGCATGATTTTTTTGGATAATGTGGAACTCTTTATATTTAAGTGATGATGGTACGATATACTCATTCTTGTCAAAGTTAAAGGACATGAAATAGATTTGCTATTAGAGGAGTCTCTGAGTTTTGAGTGTTTCTTTTTTTTTTTTTTCATTTTTCTAGAGTGTGCTAGTCCGCGTGTGTGGTACTGGTTCGTAAGGTTTAGTTTTCTTTGTTCCTTGTAGTTTTGTTGTTTTCTGTTCTGATTTCCATTGAGGTTTTAGGTTTGCTTTTCATCTGTATTTGTTTTGCCTTTTGTGTTTGTGTTTTCTTTCCCGTTTGGCTGTAGTTGATTTTTGTTTCCCTGTCTCTCCTATTTGTTTTCTTTCTGGTGTCTGAATTTTTTATCCTTACCCTTTCATTTGGCCTTGGTTTGGAAAGTTTAGGGTCCCCTAATCTTTCAGTCCTCAACTTTTTGACGGTCTAGTTCCTTCATTGTTTCAAGTAAAATGGCAAGAGACCTGAAATTGAAAATTTTGGAGCAATTCCAGAAATTTGAATTATCCGTTGAAAATAAATTAGGGATTGCGTTGGAGAAAAAAGACGTGGAGTATAGTA
>CACSLK010021934.1:1433820-1448276 GCA_902706635.1 Striga hermonthica | reverse complement strand
ATCACTTTTGTTAGGATTCTTGTCTTGTTAGACAAGTTAGTATTGTTAGGATTCTTGTCTTGTTGGACAAGTTAGGATTAGAATTTATGAGCCTTATATAAAGGACTCCCCTCTTTTGTTATCTCAAGTTGAATTTGAATAAAAATATGAATTGATTGTGAGTTTTATCGAGAGAGTATCTCGTTTTACGTGTTTTACGAGAGAGTATCTCGTTTACTCGTATTGTATTTTCCCTTTCGTTCACGCTTTTCCCTACATCAAAGACAAAGATAAATTAACCGCGCAGAGCTATCATAATCCAAGAGAAAATAAAAGAAAAACAATAAAGACAAGAAGAAGAGAGAGTCGCTGATGTTGTGCTCTGTTCTTGCGTCTCTGTTCCCCCCAGATCCCTAGCGGTTGTTGTACAATCCTTAAAAACTAATCTGCCTCTCTTAATTACGGCTGGTCTTTGGTCTCTCAATAAGTCTATTGGGCTTGGTGTTAACAAGCCCACATTCAAAGATAATAAGCTAAGCACCGTCCACACTGACATGGCCTGGCCATGTTCAACAAAATCCAGCACTGCCATGTTAGTTATATGTGCACCAAGTCAAGCTCATACGATCCACCTGCACCAAAATATCCAAAGCCCGTAGTTTCCACTCAAAAATACAAGATAATGTCAAAGATATGTCAATTGAACTCAAGTATTAAATACAAATCCTAAATTAATCCACTAATCGACACATATTTTTGACTTATCAAACATCCCCAAGCTTAAACGATGCTTGTCCTCAAGTATCAAGTCAAATCCATCATCTCACCTCATAGTCATCATCTATCTTCCAATGCCAACTCAAAATATTTTGCATGCAATGAACACAAGTTAAAGTTGAGTCCCCATCAACCGACACCAATGAAAAATAAACTCAACAATCACATAACTTGAAACACATGAAATCAACACTTCTCACGAGAATCACTCTTGCACTCAAAAGTGTATAGGCTAGATATTAAGTTTACACTCAAGTCAAGACATCGAAGATTTTTACCATAAGCTTGCAAAGATATCATACCCAACCACCCAAAATGAATATGAATAAACACAAAATCAAAGGGTTAAAAATGGGTTGTAATGGAGCTTAGGGTAAGGTGGGATAAGAAAGATTTAGGCTAATAGAACTGAAGCAATTATACAAACTCTTCATAAATCGAGCTTAACCAAAATGTAAAGCAAGTTAATCATGCGATCTCAATATGCATCCAACATAACTAATAACTAACACAATGCTCCAACAACTTTTTTTTTCTGTCTCTTTTTCTCAACTTTTTTTTTTCTGATTCTTTTTCTTTCGCATTTCTTTTTCTTTTTTTAATGGGAAGAGAAGATAAACTAACCAATGTCGGATAGCCAAACTACGTACAACACACGATCAAATATAAGACCATAAGCTCTTTTTCAACAAAAAGAAATTTCATAAGAATGCTTCGATTCAAGGTTCAAAAGATGGTATATAAAAGAGGATATTATGGTTTGTAGCATGGTTATAAATCAAAGAAAAGGTTAAGGCTAAAAGGGACTTACTAGTGGTTTGTGAAAAAAGGGTAGGCTACGGAAGAGATGGTATAAAGATAAAAGGTTAGTCCTGCGTACCCTTATTTTGATTTCATGCATCCACTTTCATCAAAGGTATAAACATAGACATGCATAGCAAAACAAGTTCTAGAAAAATCAACTAGTCAAGACATCACACATTCGAGAAAATGGAGCATGGTATTCAATGTATGCTCATAGGCTCAAATCTCACCAACAAAAGGTAATAAGTGTTAATCTCATGCATTCATCCATCACGTGACCACCAAGAAAAAATATTCACTGTGTAGTAACAAGGACTCCAAAATTATTTTTGCACACATAAGAAATCATGTTTAACGAATTGGCACCAGTCGAATCAATAGTAACCACAAGAGAAATAAAAAATACGACACATAATACAATTAGACATCAAGCACTCGTGCAGTGACTACTCTACTTCTAATAGAACCAAACTAAACATTTAAAATAACCTAAATGCAACCTACTTGAATACTAATGCAACTATACTATAAAAATGGTACCAAGCATAACACACATACATCCCCAAGCTTAAGTCCTTATAATATATCATAATGAATGCAAAAGCATGAAGAGTATGTATATGTATGCTAGGTAAGGAAACTCACAATTATATTTGCCAAGGAGGTTTTGGGATGGGTCTCAAAGATGCTATGAGCGCTCTTATTCGTCCATGAAACCCAAGAAGTCCATATATTTCATTCTTCATAGCTACAGAAGACTTCATTTTCGGAGGTCCATTGTTGAACCTTAACTTCTCACGTTCTCCATAGAAGATGCATCTGATGTGGTTCAGCATGGGCCTTAATTCTTCCAAACATGCCATGAGTCAACCTTCTTTTGTAGGCCAAAAAACATCCTCGTATCTTCGAAATGTTCCATATATGTATCTCGTGTACCCATCATTCACATAGGAGAAAGAAGTGAAGAGATAAGAAGGTACCAACTTATACTCGGGATAACAAATGACATCCTTTTCCTTCTCTTTCTTGTCAGCCACAAATTTTGCAGTCATATTAGCAACATCACAATGAACATGGTCAGTGACATGGCCATGTTGTAGTTCAGGCTTCACTTCTTTTTTCTGTAGCAAGCATTAAATCGTCCTCTCCCTGAGCCTCAAACTCTACGCCCAGTTTTGCATCTCCAGGAACATGGTCAACAACATGGCCATGTTGGGCATCAGAGAATTCTTTTTCACCTGCTGCTACTTCAAGAAGATTTTCCAGCACCTTTCTTGCAGACCTCTCTTGTTCTTCATCATTTAGCAAGAACATGGTACTCACATTTAGGTGTTTTACCTCAGGTTGGGACGAAGATATTCCACCGGATGGAGCCTCCAACGATTCACACTCACGGCTAACTGATTTATTTGCTTCTCCAAGTTTTGTATGCTCATCAAGATTTCCTGTTGAAATTCGAGGGTACTAGAAGCCAACTGCTCGATAATTTCATCAAGTGCCATACTAGAATCTCCATTTGAGTGTTGCATAGACAGTGGTTCTCCCATGAAAAAGCTAGAATCATCTTGAAATCCCCTATTAAAGTTCTCAAAATCAAAGTGCATGCCAATTGAATTAACACCTGTCGCAATCCTTCCATATTGATCCAACATGGGACAAGAGTCAATGTCATGGGCTGTAGTGGAACATATTTTGCAAGGTTTCACCGACCTCATATAGTGCATCCATAAACTCTTCCATACTGACTCCACCGTATGTCTCTTTGGACCAAATCAAATCTCCTAAAATTCCTCCTGCTCGTTTCTACAAGTTGGTATTGCTGCCACAAGTCCTGAAAAGTGAAAATAGAAAAACAAATAAAAGAGAAAAAACAAATAAAAATAAAAAAAAAAAATAAAATAATAATAATAATAATAATAATAATAATAATAATAATACACAGTGTCAAAGATTCAATTTAAATTATCCCCGACAACAACGCTAAAATTTGGTAGTGCTGTCGTAGGCAACCAAATTAACCTTGCTTAAAAATATGTAGTAGCGTGAGCAAGGATCGTATTCACGGGGAGAAGTAAACATATCTATCAACTATGTGGTCAAAGAGGGGGAGGGGGGATTTGAATTGGTGATCTAACTAAACTAGAGATTACCTATCAAACAATAAATAAAAATAATAATAAAATAAAAATAAATAAACAAAAATAAATATAATATGAATCTGCCTTGGTTGAATTAATTTCCACCCTAGACTGTCCCACTGATCATTGATGCAAAAATATAAATTCACAATCCAAGCAACTGTCGTTGAATATAAATTCTATCTCCTAAACTAGTCACGCAAAATAAATCCTTCTACGAGACTCTTATAACTAGTTAACTCCCAACATCGTGAAGAATTATTCTAGCAATAGCATTAAATACAAGAGACCAACAATTCAATCAATAAATAACTAATCCGTTAAATATCAACTTGTTCAATTGTTTCGCCTAAGAGCGACAACGCCTAAATCCGGTCAATTATCTATCTTAGTTGCTTCTAGCGAAAGACACATGATCTAAATCTGACTCAAGTATCAATCAAGCAATAGATCATAAGCATAGAATAATAAGTGGCCAATCTATCACCTAAGCATAACAACCATAAAAATATGCACACGAAACATGGATGCGAAAATATATGAATTGGAATAAAAACTAATTCGATCTCACAATAGTAGGTCTGGGGTTTCAATCGTCTTCAACCAAGAAAAAGATAAATTAGTCGCGCAGGGCTATCATAATCCAAGAGAAAATAAAATAAAAATAATAAAGACAAGAAGAAGAGAGAGTCACTGATGTTGTGCTCTGTTCTTGCGTCTCTGTTCCCCCCCCCCCCCGATCCCTAGCGGCTGTTGTATCGTCCTTAAAAACTAATCTGCCCTCTCTTAATTACGGCTGGTCTTTGGTCTCTCAATACTATTCGGCTTGGTGTTAACAGGCCCACATCCAAAGATAATACGCTAAGCACCGCCCACACTGACATGACCATGTTCAACAAAATCCAGCACTGCCATGTTAGTTATATGTACACCAAGTCAAGCTCATACGATTCAGCTGCACCAAAATATCCAAAACCCGTAGTTTCCACCCAAAAATATAAGATAACGTCAAAGATATGTCAATTGAACTCAAGTATTAAATATAAATCCTAAATTAATCCACTAAATCGACACATATTTTTGACTTATCATTTTCCACCTCATTTGTTTTAATGTTTACATAGTTTAGTTGGTTTAGCAGAAGGTGGAGATAAATTTTATAAGGCAGATGTTGTTTTGTTAACTATAAACAATTAGAGTGTTATTTTGCAATTTTTATAAAAAAAATGCGTATGTGAATAGTTTATACGCATATTTGTTAGATGAAAGAGAAAATGGTACAAGGATGTGTTTGTAAATAAAATTACTCAATTCATACTCAAAATATAACTCGTCTTTAACTCAATATCATTGTCCTCAATACTATCAATATAATTAAATAATACAAATCAATCATTTTTACACATCTCATCAGCTTTAATTCACTATTTATCAACTCACATAATTTAACTAATTATCACTTCATATCATATCTCTCTTACTTTTACATCAAATCAGCTTTAATTATTTTACTTTTAAATATTACTTTAATATAAATTCAAAATCTCACTAACAATCAACTATACTATATTGTCCAAATTAATTCTTGTTGACTAACAAACTCATTTTGAATGGATTTACTTGTTAACGAACACACCCAAAACGCAATTTGTGTTGCAGATTGTCATTCAGTTAGAGCATATTTTTGGGTTTGCATTGAGTTTTTGGTATCAATTAGTGTAGATATAAGGAAAACCCTCATGTGATGCAATCTTAATAATATAATTACAACAAAGTAATCATTCTTATATATAATTATTCACTAGTGATAATTTCGTGCGATGCACGGGGGTTTCGTACCTTAAAACAATTTTTTCAAAACTTTATTTTAACAATATATTAGTATGTTGACTCGTTTATATTAAAAAAATAGTATTTTGACATATATATTTGTTTATTAATATTGAAAAAGTAATAATTTTGCATATTTTGGTTCCTCATAATATTTCACTATTATTTTATTTAAAAATGTATTGTCGTATAGGGTCATTATTATTTATAATTGATGTAATTAATTTAAAATATCTAAGCAAACTTAATATTTTATTAAGAATGTGTGATTCAATATAAGTTACAATAAAATGGAATGTATTAAAAAAATGTGCTTGTAATATTTTTCTTTAAATTTTTTAACGAATTTGAAATTCAAATAACAAATCAACCGTCAATTTTTCAAAAAATTTCAAAAACGTTACCAATTGTAGTAAATTTCAACACAGCAACAACAGTTCCCTGCTGTAAAGCCCACAACCCGCCCTCCCCATGCTTAACCGGAGGCAGCTTGCAACTCGCCACCAACCATGCGATTTTCAGCCCCCAACCACTGAGAGATGTTGGCGTGTGGTTTTTTCGAAAAAACTGTATTGATTGTTTCCTTTAGATATTCGGATTGTTTCCTTTAAAATGAACAAAATTTGAATTTTTTTAAACAAACAGAATATTGAATTTTTAAACAATTAACATAAATAGTAAGTCAAATAGATTGACTCAGTTTCTTCTTATTGTTATAAAATGCGAGGAAAATAAAGATCACAATGTAAAAATCGGATCTAAATTACAAGACGCTTTTCTTCTTTCTCTTTTCCTGTTTTTCGTACAATTATTACACTACTTCCCTTGCCTTTTATAGGCAAATTTTGCACACATTTTAATGCACTTATTCACACATTTCTAGGATAATGTGATAAAGATAATAGTTGTAAAATTTCACTTGGTTATAACACTCCCCCTTGGAATTACCACTATTAACTGTGTGTTTATGCTGCCTCGTTAAAAACCTTATCCGGAAAAACCATGTGGGAAAAAAATCGAGATAAGGAAAAAAGAGTACAGCCGCACATACTCCCCATCGAGTTATCATCTGTGCAAATCCCGAAGATGTCTCATTCCAATATTGTGTATGTGCTTTCGAAACATTGTCGTCGGAAGCGCCTTCGTAAACAAATCTGCTGCATTATCGCTTGATCGAATGTATTGAACTTTGATTTGTTTGTTTCTATCAAGCTCTTGCGCATATGAGAAGAACTTTGGCGGGATATGTTTAGTTCTGTCACTCTTAATGTATCCTTCTTTGGTTTGAGCGACACATGCTGCATTGTCTTCGAATATCACTGTCGGAACTTTATTGTTCGATAGTCCACTGGCTTGTTGAATATGTTGAGTCAGGTTTCTTAGCTAGATACTTTCTCTAGTTGCTTCATGAAGTGCAATGATCTCAGCATGGTTTGAAGACGTCGCAACTAACGTTTGTTTCTGGGAGCGCCAAGAAAATGCAGTTCCACTAATCGTGAAAACATAGCCGGTTTGAGATCTTGCTTTATGGGGGTCTGATAGATATCCTGCATCTCCAAAACCGATTATTTCATGTTTTTTATCATTAGAGTAAAATAATCCCAAATACCCTTGGAGATAACGAAATATATGCTTGATTCCATTCCATTGTCTCCTCGTAGGTGCCGATTTATATCTCGCTAACAAGTTGGTAGAAAAAGATATATCTGGTCTGGTGCAATTTTCAAGATACATAAGAGCCCCTATTGAACTCATATATGGTATTTCAGGATCAAGTATTTCTTCATCTTCATCACAAGGTCGAAATGGATCCTTTTCAACATCCAATGTTAGATTGACCATTGGGGCACTAAGTGGATTAGCCTTGTCCATATTGAATCGTTTCAGTATTTTTCTAGTGTAATTGGATTGATGGACAAATATCCCATTTTGGACTCGTTCTATTTGCAAGCCGAGACAATATTTGGTCTGTCCGAGATCTTTCATTTCAAATTCGCCTTTTAGTAAAGTGACTGCTTCTTGAATTTCATTTATAGTCCCAATAATATTAAGATCATCGACATAGACAACAATTATCACAACTCCATCTTGTGATCTTTTTATAAAGACAAACGGGCATATTTGATTATTTATGTATCCCCTTTTTAGTAATTGTTCACTCAAACAATTATACCACATACGCCCGGATTGTTTCAAGCCATACAATGATCTTTGCAGTTTTATCGCACATAACTCTTTAGGTTTGGACTTTAGCGCCTCGGGTATTCTAATTCCTTCTGGAATTTTCATATAAATGTCAGCGTCTAGCGATCCATATAAGTAATCAGTCACAACATCCATGAGACGCATCTCAAGATTTTCATGGATGGCCAAACTAATCAAGTATCTGAAAGTAATTGCGTCTATAACAGGGGAATATGTTTCATCATAATCGATCCCAGGCCTCTGGGAGAATCCCTGTGTTACAAGGCGAGCTTTATATCTTGTGATCTCATTTTTCTCATTTCTTTTTCTGACAAAAACCCATTTGTATCCAATAGGTTTTATGTCTTTGGGTATAATGGTAATAGGTCAAAAAACCTTTCGTTTATTAAGCGAATTTAACTCGGCTTGAATAGCACCTTTCTACTTGTCCCAATCATGTCTTTTCTGACATTCAATCATAGATTTTAGTTCAGGATCCTCAACTTCTTTGTCAATTTTTTGTGATACCATATATGCGAATGCATCATCAATGATCTCATCACGCTTCCAAAGTTTCCCATTATTTACGTAATTGATGGAGATTTCAATATTTTCATTTCGTTCTGAAATTTTTTTATCTTCTTGATTCTTTTTCAAATTCGAATCTTGAGTTTCTCTTTTCTTTTGAGGATTCTTATCTTTAGACCCCACTGGTCTTCCTCGTTTCAAGCGTGCCTTTAATTCATTTGGCACATCGTCATTTGTCATTTCTTTTGTAATCTCAATTCGAGCAGGGGCATTTATAGCTGCAACATGTGATTTTGTCACCCTTTTTGTGTCAGTAAATGCATCTAGCATTTGATTTGCAATATTCTGCAGATGTATGATCTTTTGAACTTCTTGCTCTCTTTGTTTGGTGGGAGGATCAAGATATGATAGTGATGATGTTCTCCATGCAATATTTCTTTCAATTGATTTTTCATTCCCACCTAAAGGGGGAAATAATTATTCATTAAAATGACAATCATCAAACTGAGCTGTAAAATCATCACATGTTTTTGGCTCAAGGTATTTTATTATTGATGGAGATTCATATCCAACATATATTCCCAACCTTCTTTGAGACCCCATTTTTGTACGTTGGGGCGGAGCAATTGGTACATACACTGCACAACCAAAAATTCTTATATGTGCAATATTTGGTTCTCGACCATATGCCAGCTGTAATGGCGAGTATGTATGGTGTGCACTTGGTCTTATTCGAATTAGATTATCTGCATGCAGAATAGCATGTCCCCATACTGAAGTGGGGAGTTTTGTCCTCATTATCAATGGTCTGGCTATAAGCTGCAGTCGTTTAATCAATGATTCTGCTAGACCATTTTGAGTGTGAACATGTGCTACAGGATGTTCAACATCAATTCCCACTGCCATACAATAATCATTAAATGCTTGAGATGTAAACTCTCCAGCATTGTCAAGTCTGACTCTTTTGATAATATAATCTGTAAATTGAGCCCTTAATTTGATAAGTTGGGCAAATAATTTAGCAAATGCCACATTTCTAGTGGATAACAAACTCACGTGAGACCATCTACTAGAGGCATCAATTAACACCATAAAATATCTGAATGGACCACTAGGTGGATGAATAGGTCCACATATATCACCATGAATCCTTTCCAAAAATAATGGTGATTCATGTCCGACTTTAGTATGTGATGGTCTTATTATCAATTTCCCTTGAGAACATGAGGCACATGCTAATTCATGTGTTTGCAGTATCCTCTAATTTTTTAATGGATGCCCACTAGAATTTTCAATAATTCTTCGCATCATTATTGAGCCAGGATGACCAAGTCGACCATGCCAAAGTTTAAACATTTCAACCGACTGTGAATTTGTTGCAACATAAGTCTCGATAATATGAATGCAGGTGTTATATAAGCCTGATGATAAAGCTGGTAATTTCTCCAAAACACATTTATTTCCCGCAATATTTGAGGTAATGCAAAGATATTCAACTCCCAATTTATTCATTGTTTCAACATGGTATCCGTTTATTCGGATATCTTTAAAACTCAACAAATTTCTTGTTGATTTTGGGGAGAATAATGCATCATTCAATGTAAATTTTGTACCTCCCATCATAAAACATATGGCTTTTCCAGAACCCTCAATTATCTTTGCATTTCTTGATATTGTGTTTACTTTTGCTTTATTTAATTTCAAGTTGACGAAATATTTTCTGTCCTTGAGTATAGTATGAGTAGTGGCACAATCTGCAAGACATATATCTACATTTTGGATTCGAGATCGATCCATGATCTAAAATAAAAACAACATTTATTATTGATTAAAGTCGAAATACAGATAAAAACACACACATACAACAAAACTTAGAAACCAATAAAAAACATGATCATCAGTTATTCTCGTGGTCATTTCCAGCTCTGTCTTCAACTACCGCATCAGCAAAATCCAGGTTCAATATGTCATTGATGCCATATTCATCATCCACACGTGGTGAATCGTTTTTCAGAGGGTTCTCCAACCATAAAATTGGTTTCTATATTCTTATCTTTTGATTTCTGGGAATTGTTATAATTATCAACAACTTGTCTCGGAGCACGACAATTGCGTGCCCAATGTCCCGTCCTTCCACATTGATAACATGTCTTTTCATCATTATTCTCCGTCACATTATTCTGTTCAAATCTTGGCTAGAAATTTCTTCCCCTTTCATAATTTTGGGCATAGTTACGGCCTCGTCCACGATTATATCCTCGGCTCGAGTTATACCCTGGGGGAATTTTGTGGCCTCGTCCAAACTGGACCATATCCACGGCCACGTCCACGACCACGACCACGACCACGGCCACGTCCTGAGGTATATCCACGCACATGTGTTTGGCTGTTTTCATTTTCGGTTCCCTGTCTAGATATTACAACATTTATTTCAGGGACTCGTGGGTCTAGATTCATGGTTTTTCATCAACAGTTCATTATTTTGTTCTGCTAGCAACAAGCAATAAATTAATTCAGAATATTTCACAAAGCCTTTTGCTCTGTATTGTTGCTGCAAAAGTACATTTGAAGCGTGGAACGTGGACAATGTTTTTTCCAGCATATCGTAATCAGTTATGTTTTCTCCACATAATTTCAATACCGAGCAAATGCGGAACATTGCTGAATTGTACTCGTTTACAGTTTTGAAATCTTGGAAGCGTAAGTGCATCCATTCATAACGAGCCCGGGGGAGAATCACCGTTTTTTGGTGATCATACCTTTCTTTCAAGGCTTTCCAGAGATCCGCAGGATCTTTAACAGCTAAATATTCATTTTTCAATGCCTCATTCAAATGATGTCGCAGAAATATCATTGTTTTAGCTTTATCCTGTATTGATGAATCATTTGGGGAGATTATTGTTTTTTCCAATCCTCTTGCCGCCAAATGAATTTCGGCATCCAATGGCCATGAGATATAATTTTTCCCATCGAATTCGAGTTTGACCAGATTTGCCATGATAACTATAAAATAAAATATCAATGCTTAGATTCGAAAAAATTACATATACAATCATTAATTCGTCAAGCGTACAAAAGAGCAAATAATAAACACATTATACAAATGCCTAATACATAAATTATAAAATTAGTAGAATGATACAACATCGTGAATACTACTAAAGCATATATAATAAACAATATAATAGTAATTATTAGTAATGGATCAAACATTTTTTTTCTTAAAAAAAAATATATTTTGAGTGTTGGATTATGAAAATGAATTGTAGTGTTATATATAGATATTAGTAAATAGCCGTTGCAATATAGCCGTTGAAAATAAATTAATAATATAATATTTGCTAATTAATTATTTATGATTATAAAATTCTAATTAATCATATATTACCTTAAAAATTCACCGAGTCATTATGTGAATAACTTAATAAATATAAATAACAAATCAAATAAAAATGTCACTCCACACTACTTGATAATTCTTTTGGTGGTACAAGAATAAGCAGTTATAAATTTCACGCCACATTACTGGGTAAACTATTTTGTGGGTGTTAAGTATAAGTAATAATATTATTTATTATAACTTGAATAATAATTCATAAGCAAATTTAATAATATCATATCACCACATATTATTGGCTATGGCATAGCCTAATTTGCCAATAATAATGGTAATGTGTAGATAAAATCATATTTAGTATACACATATCCTTAACTGTGACAGAGCCTAACTTGTCAAGAATAATGGTAATATATTCATATTTAGTATATTCATACCACATATCCTTGACTGTGGCAGAGCCTAACTTGTCAAGAATAATGATAGTATATTCTAATTTAGTATATTCATACCACATATCTCTTTGATTGTGCCAGAGCGTAACTTGTCAAGAACAATGATAATATTATATTAGTAAAATATACTAATTTTATGTAATACATATATATATATATATATATATATATATTCCTACCTTTCTGACCGAGTAGAGCGTTCATGCTAATAACGTGTTATAAAATGCGAGGAAGATAAAGATCACAATGTAAAAAACCGGATCTAAATTACAAGACCTTTTCTTCTTTCTCTTTTCATGTTTTTCGTACAACTATTACACTACTTCCCTTGCCTTTTATAGGCAAAATTTTGCACACATTTTAATGCACTTATTCACACATTTTTAGGATAATGTGATAAAAGATAATAGTGGTAAAATTCCACTTGGTTATAACACTTATGAAATTTTCACATGATTTATTTACCAATATGTATATTTATAGATAGATTTATTTGTGTGGTGGATAATTCCTAACATTACAAAATATTCAACACAAAAGCGACAAAACCTTTGTCCTACTCGAATCCCCTTATTTCGTTTGAATTTTCGCCCTTTTACTTTTCCTCTCTTCTCTTCTGTACTTCCTTTTCCTTTATTTATAATAATCTATATATCTCTGTAGTTATCCATTTCTGTTCCATCAAGCATATATTCAATCTCTCCTCGAGACTCCCGCCATCGAAATTGCAAAGAACAACCCCAAATTTCAGAGCAATTTAAAGGACAATTCTTGTTTTTTACTTAACAAAGTTAAATTCTGATTGGAATCGAAGGTGTTTAAGGTTGTTACAGATGGCATCGTCGAAGGTGATGGCTTCGTGGTCGCCGACCAATTCGGACCGCCCACGTCATCCCTCACCGCCTCGGTCGAATCTCGACCCCGATCCGACCCGGGGTTTCGGCTCCATGAACTTCGACGACATACTCAGAAACATCTGCTCCGATTCCCAGCCATTTGCGCTCGACGGCGACGGCGGCGGACTGGGGGATGGTGTCCGGGAGGAGACGGTCGCCGAGGTCTGGAGGGATATGGTGAGCCACGGCGCCGCCGCCGGAGGAGCGGGCGACGGCCCAGCCATGACTCTGGAGGATTTTCTGACTAAGGCGGGGGCCGTGGATGAGGAGGATGTTAGGGCTCCGGAGATGGCGGCGTTGCCTCCGCCGCCAGCTGGTGGGTTTGTGATTGAGGCGGCGGTGATGAGCCCCGCTGCTGGTGTCCCAGCGGTTCAATTTGCTCCGGTGGAGCTTGGGAACGGGATAGCGGCGTCGAGAGGCAGAGGCAGTGGGGGCGGAAGGGGGAAGAGGAAGGCGGCTGTGGATCCGGTGGCGCTCGACAAGGCCACGCAGCAAAGGCAGAGAAGAATGATTAAGAACAGGGAGTCAGCTGCTAGGTCCAGGGAACGAAAGCAGGTATTGAGCACATGTTTAATTACTGAATCAAGCTTAATTTTTTAGCTTGAGCTTGAGCTTTCTGATTCTGTTATTTTTCCCTATAATGTTGCTTTTTCTTCCCCTCGGCCTTGCAAAGGCTTACACTGTGGAGTTGGAGACATTGGTGACACAGCTGGAGGATGATAATGCTAGGCTTCTGCAAGAAGAGGTATGTATCCTTGTCATTTTCGAGCACTTTTGGTTCTTCTAAAATTTTTGTATGATAGAGCCCTTGATTGGCATTTAATTTAAATCTCTCGGATGAATTTTGTGATGTGATTATCAGTCGATTCTTCATACGCAGAATGAAAAGTATCACGATCATCAAATGAATGAACTCTAGCCTCTCCAAAAAGACTTCTAATCTCTGATCACTATATGTATGCCATGCTTCAATAGGGCACTGTAAATTTTGTTACATTTCCTTCTCTAATAATGAATAACAAGTTTTGAAGCCTTCTGCAAAGTCTTCCTTTCTTTTGATTTTTTATTTTTCTCCTCCTTTGATTAATAAGTTCCTGCAATCTATGCCTTCATCATGATTTTGTAGAGATGAAAGTATCTGATACTGATTCTTGTGTGTACTTTCTTGATAGTTACTCGTCGTGAAACACTTTGTGACAGTCATGAATGTTTATAAATGAATCTCTTCTTTTGCAGGCTGAGTTAAACAAGGAGAGATATGAGCAGGTAAATAATTTTGCATAATCTTGCAATTGTTAATTTGTTAATGGTTCATCCAGTTTTTCTGCATAATCTTGTCCGTTGCTACTTCACTACAAAAAGTATGATTGGATAGCCTCCTGTTTATACATTGTTAAAATATTATGTTTATGAAGGAGGATATCTTCCCTGTAAAGTGGTTCTGTATTTCATTTACGCTTCACGACTACTGTCAGATCACCTAATGGGTCAAAATAGGTTGGTTAGTGTTTAGTATAATTTTGGGTAT
>CACSLK010021934.1:1397214-1411423 GCA_902706635.1 Striga hermonthica | reverse complement strand
CTATAAGCTAGCTTATCAGCTAGTTTTATAAAAAATAACCTAAGTTAGGAGGTTGGGTCAACTTGTTTGAATCTATATCCATATAATGAACCAATCTTTATTGTCATAATTAACATGGTTTTGGGGAGGGAATTTTTTCATCTATATTTGACATTTAATTAATATTCATTTATTAACAAATTTTATGCATGAAAAACATAATTAATTTTTATACATTCAATGACTATTACTCGTTAACTACAAATTAGCTTAAATTGAAATTTTGATTGTAGATTTATTAAATATATTTTCAATAAGATCTTATATTAATTTAATAGTAATTTATTGATACAATTTAAAGAATTATTATGGAAATTGATTTGATTAAATATATTATCATTTATGGTTGTAGGTATTAATTTAATTAATTATATTCACTATTCATAAGTACTTGAAATATTCAATAAAGTAACAGAACAACTATGTTTAAATCATAATAACTTAATTAATAATTTAAAATATTAATAAAAGTTTCTAAAATGTACTCATTTCAACAATAAAAAGGTACATCCCCATTGAATATATCATATGCACTAATAATACTACTAAAAAGTTAAATAATATACTAATAAAAATAAAATTTGATGGACGAGTGTTTGTTTATAGAAATTTTTTGTTCTGTTTGGATTTTTTTGTATGGTTTGATTAATTTTGACAAAAGTGGTATGATTAGTTGTTAGTGGTTGATTAAAATAATATTTAAAATAAACTAATTAAAATTTGGTATGTAAAAGTAAAAGAGAGATGATCTGAAGTGAGGTTTAGTTAAAATAATGTGAGTAATGATAGTGAATTAAGGTTGATGTGGTGTGTATGAATCATTGATTAATTATATTGATAATATTGATGATAATGAGGTTGAGTTAGAGTTGAGTTATAAAAAAGTGGTTGAGTTAAAGTGTTGGAAATTTTTTAAAAATTTTCATAAACAAATATGCTCATAAATTTCACCTTAAAGTATATATGTACATTAAAAAGCTATTCAATTTTTAAAAATATATATTTTTTTCGTATATACTATTTTATAAATGAAAAATAAGTTAATAAAAAAGCATAATAATTTAAATTATAGCACTTGGTAATTATGAAAATATATAATATATCTAAAAATTCAAATAGATAATATATGTAACTCATTATATAGGTTGAAAAAAATTAATTAAGGAAATAAATATACATAAAAAAACAAAAAATTAAAAATATTTAACAAAAAAAAATTGTGTGTTTCATAAGGATTAAAAAAATTAAGTTTTATTTATCAGATCTTTTAACATTTAATGCACTTAATAATTAAAGCAGAAGATAAATATTATGGGTTAAACGTTGGTCAATTATCAAACAATGTGCAAATTATGAATGTTAAAAATATTATAAGACTATGATAAACGACAAGTTTATAAGTACATACAAGTAACTTGAATGCAACTATCATATGATCTTATACATTTATAATATTTTGTAAACTTATAAAAAATAAAATTTATACATTAAATATTCAAAAACTAAAAAATATATATAAAAATAGAAATAAGAATAATAGTAAATAAATAATGTTATATTATTACTGAATAAAATGTTGTAGAAAATAAAACTTCATATTATCTTAAATAATTTCATAATATTTGAATATTTTATTTTTTGGTATTTCACCGCGTGCATCGCACGGATATCAACACTAGTTACAAGTAAAGCATAAATCTTCTCATCAACACTACAAAATAAATGTTATATTCCAACAGAAAATCCTATGGTAATATATTCCAATGGAAATTCCAATGGATATTCCAATGGAATAGCTTCCGTTGGAATAGTTCCAACAGAAATTCCAACGGAAATATTCCGTTGGAATGTGTTTTTCATTGGAATTTTAGATGGAATTTGATGATTCCAACGGCTATATTTCCAACGGCTTTTTACCGTAGGAATTTCTGTTGGAATATGCAAATTCCGTTGGAAATTTTTTTTCCACCCCCGTTGGAAAATCCACCGTTGGAATGGTCAAAATCCAACGGAAATTCTAATTTTATGTAGTTTTTCTATAACTATCAAAATATATTTTTTATGTAGTTTTTCTATAACTATCTTCGTTTACTCGTATCATGTATATGAGACAGGTATAGGATAATAATTTAGTAAATATTGTTATAATTAATTTTTAAGAAAAAAAGAAAAAAAAAATGAACTAAAAGGAAAGGGGAAGAGAAGATTTTTTTGGTAGAAAGTCTCCCTTTATTATATGCGTGTCTTTGTTGGTTGCCGAATGAAATAATGGGGGTTATTAATATTCGGCCTCTATTGTGCCAGCAGAAAAAAAAACAGGATAGCTACTAGAGATGTTAATATAAAAAAAATCAAAAAGGAGGAGTAAAAAATATATAAAAAAAAATAACAACGGTTAGTTAAAAATTATTTTCAACCACTATTTAGTATTTATCGTCCATCATTATATTTCATGTGTTTCCTATTAGTCGTTCTGATTGGCTTAAATATTTTGGTACGAAGTAAAATAACAATATTTTGGTACAAGTAATTTAAGAGCATATTACTTACTTGATGCAAACATTTACACTGTCCAACCCTAGTTAAACGGGCTAGCCCTAGTGGGTTTCGGGCTAGCCCTAGCGGGTTTCGGGCTAAACGGTCTGGGCCTAAAAAACCCTGATTTAAACGATCTACTAATAAAATGACCTAACTTTGTTTTTTTTCGGGTTAAACAGGCCGGCCCATCGGGCTAAGGACCATTTAACATCTCTAATTGCTACGAAGCAACTACCTAATAACATGGGATTTCTTGACTTCTTTTATTTAAATAATTAATTTATAAGTGTGAAATTGAGTTACATTTTTTCTCTTATATTTACATGAAGGAATATTCTTCAAATTTTTCTTTACATCCCTCTCTTAAGCATATATTCCGTTGCTATTTATAGTGCAGTATTTTGCACTGTTCTCTAGTGTATTACCAATCATAGTACAATCTTCATACTAATCTGATAAAGTATAACACCGTTAGTCATCGAATGAAGGAATCTCCAAATGAATACCGACAAATAGGTGAGTAACAATCTTGTCTATAATCATCGGTGTGGGAATACTGCATTTATTATACTACCTCCTATTTTTAATAGACGTCGTTTTAAGAAGTTGCACATTAATTAAGAATATTTTTTTTTGTTAAGATAGAGATAGATGTTTTGAGAAAAAGTGAAGAGTGAATATAAAAAGACGTAATGTATTTATTAGCTAAATGAGGGTAAAAATAGAAAAATATGTACAAAAGATCCAAAACGACATTTATTTAGCAAATAGTTGATAAAGCTAGAATGTCATTTAAAAAAAATAGGAGGGAGTAACAAATTTGTATCCCTTAACGAGTCAAAGATTAATCTTCGTGTTTGTGTGATAAGTCGAAAAATGTAGATGTTCTATACATTTAATAGTGTATTCTTGTACACTTAATTTATTCGCACGTTTATATTTTTTTTTTAATTATCTATTATTTAGATGTAAATGTATTATCAAAAAATGATTCAATAATGTTTTTACAAAGGTGTTGTAACCCAAGTTGTAACTCAAGTTGGCTTTATAGCATTACTCATTTTAATATGAATAATGCTATTTGGCCAACTTGGGTGACAACTTGAATTACAACCCAAGTGTATATGTATTATCAAAAAATGATTAAATAATGCTTTTATAATGGTGTTGTAACCTAAATTGTAACTCAAGTTGGCTTTATAGCATTACTCTTTTAATATTAGCGCAATTCAGTATTTTTTGAACGAGAGCCTTGGACGAGATTTGTCATGTTTCACATGAGCAATTATTGGAGTGTCCAATATCAGCCCGTTATTTCAGCCCAAACTCATGACCACAAACATATGCGTTGCCCAAATATGACTTATGATACAAAGCCCAACATATGCGTTGCCATGTGGGCTGTGACAGTGAGTTGTTAATTGGATATCGGCCAATGCACATGGAGGATTGATGTGGGCCAAGGAGTGTGAAAAGTGGGCTAGTATTGAAATATATGAAAAAGGTGGCCCAACAAAATAATGTTGCCATGGCCGTGAGTGTTTAATCACTTGGAATTAATTGGGGGACATTTTACTTGGTCAGATACTGATTTGTTAAGACACCATTCAGAGAATTGGCTAGAAAGTAAAAAGGCGCAATTCAGAGAAGAAACTGCACCCGCATACAAAGAATATTATATTCTCTTTCTTCTATTTATTTATTTAGTATTCCTATTAGTATGTTATACTAGAAATTTTATCTAGTTTTATGGAATGTTTAAATCATATTTCAATTTGTTTATATGAATTGAATGATCTTTATTTATCTATCGTTGATTAATCTATACGTCGTATTTATTTTTGTTGATGAGTTGATTCATGTTATTTGTTTATAATGTTTATGAATAATTTAGTTTGGCCAGCTACGTTGAATATTCATATTTTAATTGCCGAAACTTTAATCCGTAATTGTTACTGTTCTCGTTTCGTTCTCGTTTCATTAGTAGTAGATTAGGGGTCGTGCATCACTAGGGTAGCATGAATATAAGTTAAATGGTCTGAGCTTTAGCGTACGTTGCTTGAACTGATCTATTTTTCTAGGAATTAATGCTGCTAGTATATTAAATATAGAGCTGCTAGTATATTATTAAATATAGAGAGCTTATTCTAGTTTGTCCACTAGTTAGGTTTAGTCGAAGAACTTATTTCGATTAAATATTCAGTAAGAAAAAATTTGGTTAACAGAGCTTGTTGTTAGCTATGGTTGGTAATTCATTAGCAATTTAAAGAAGACGTTGAAATTAATTAAAGGTAATTTTAGATAGAGTGATAACTGAACCGAAAACTGATCTTCTCTCATTTTATTTGATTGAGAAAATTTCACTTTTGGTACCCCAAGTTTACCTATTTTTCAGTTTTGATACCCATGGTTTTAACTTAATCAATTGTAGTCATTTACGTATCTAAAATGCATCATTTTTGCCCAAATCGTCAGTTGACCGTAAGTCAACTGACGGTCACCTTCTCTAGCAGGTCATCTTCTTCTGCAAGTGATAGAAAATGGCGGGCATCTCCATTACAACACAACAAAGCCGCCGAAAGTGAGGGGAAAAAAAGAATTTGAAGATGAGCAGTTCAAGAGGAAGCTGGAACTCTCGCTGGAACTCCGAGATTAATGGTGCTCCAATGGAGATGACCTGCAATTGTGGAGATAAAGTATACTTGAAGACCTCTTGGACTCGAAATAATTTGGGAAGAAGATATTGGGCATGCCCTAAATATGGGGTAATTAATTATTTTGTTTTTGTTTTCATTTTTGTTTTAATTTGCGCCTAATGTAAATTAAGAAGAATTTGTAAAAAAAAATTGCAGAACTTTGGTTTTTGCTGATTTTTTATATGGTTTGATCCAGAAATTTGTGAAAGAGCAAAGAATATTATACCTGGTTTGCTGGATAAATCAAATAAACATCAACATCAGATTGAGCAGTACAAGTTGAAGATTGCTGAAATGGAAGCTCAGTACAAGTTGAAAATTGCTGAAATAGAAGCTCAGTTGTTGGTGGCAATGAACAAGGTGGATGACATAAACAATGCACTGGTTGTGTGCAAGAATAAGATCAAAAAATTATGGGTTGGTATAATTGTTCTCTCATTGTTGTATCTTGTCAAATTATGTTTTAACTAGATTTTAGATAGCTATAGTTGGTGTAATTTGAAGTACTATGTAATGGTAATGGTCAGCAGTTTGTAGCACACACATTCTGTCAAATTATGTCAAATTCTATCAAATTATGTAATGGTTCTAGTATGAAAATGTTGGTGTAATTTTCTCATTTGGTTCTGAGGGCAAAACCTGTTTATGTGTGTTTGAAATTACATAACACAACAGCCACAAGAACATCAAGAAAACCATAAACCCCAACAAAATAAATTAAAACATTAACACAATAACCAAAAGAACCTAAACCATAACACAATAGCCACAAAGAACCTAAACCCTAAACACAATATGAAGAAATGATCCATAAACAGAACAAAAATTATACCAATAAAATCAAAACAAATAAACTCCAACACAAAACCTAAAACTCCAACAAAAACATAATAGCCACAAAGAACCATTCCCACTGCATCTCAAACAAAATTTCAGTTCACAACATCACTAGAAAACATCACTACAAAAGAGAAGGAATTCTGTCTTCAATACATAACACCTCACATAAGAGGAGGAATTCTGTCTTCAATACATAACACATAACACAAAATTTCTACTTTCTTTCACAATGGATTTCTGTCCATACCACATCACACAACAAATCAATACTTAAACATTGACTTCAGCATATCCTCAAATGGATTTTTGTCCTCCATCTTGCCTTGAAGTCCCTTGAGCAGCTGCAGCTCTTAAATTTGAAAGAGTAATGTAGTTTACACATCCCTTTACAATGACTTGTCCAGTTTTAGAAGATGATTGCATCACCTACACAAGAAAATTTGATTTATCAAGCTCATACATAATTTGAGAATAAACAACATGTACAAAAGATAAAAAAAAAAAAATCTTACATTAATTGAAGATACTCTATTTGTGCCTCCAATTAAGTTTACACCACCAACTGTGGCAGTCTCTTTCTTCCTCTTAACCTATTTTGTGCAAAACAATTGCATCTTATCAAAATCATAATAACAGTTGCATGTAATTGACAATTAGAGTGAGATTTAATAATAAAAGTTACATTTAATCAAATCATACTTACAGGTAGCTTTGATCTTTTCTGAATACTTGAAGGCTGAGATTGAGACTGAAGTTTAGACTGAGATTGAGACTGAGACTTAGATTGTGTCTGAGACTTAGATTGTGACTGAGATTGAGTGCCACCCATGCCTGTTGCCACTGGAGTTCTACTCTCAGATTGTTGATTCTTGCATGTTCTAGAGTTATGGCCTATTTTACCACACTTACCACACTTCACAGAATTTTGAACTTTTTTAAGCCTGCTTTCAGAGGATGGAGCAGGAGGCTCATCAGGTTGCCTCCTCTTCAATTTTTTGGGCCTACCAGGCCTATTTTTATATATTGGTGGCAAAGGAGCTGGTAAATCAAATTTGGACCACAATTCAGAACATGAAATCCCCATGATGGCATTTTCATATGCACTTCTGTATGTGTTTTGACTATACAAGTCATCCACATAGCACTCAGGATCTTCATGTCTACACCAAATGGCAGCACATGCATGCTTATAAGGGATTCCTGTCAAATCCCATTTTCTACAGCTACAACTTAGTCCAGCAACATCAACTATGTGTTGATCATAAGGGCCTATGATTTCAAAGTGCCAATCATCACTTTTCATGGGAATACACTCTGCCCTATCTTTCATGTTCTTTTGAAGTATCTTTTTAATTTTAGGGCAGATCTTCCCAGACCAGTTTTTAGCTGCATCTCTGTTCACTTGTAGTCTAGCCATCAACAAGTGCCTTATTGTCTCAAGCATCACAATGACTGGCTTGTCCCTTGCATTCAAGATGAAAGAATTGAAACATTCACACATATTGTTTAGTAAAATGTCACACTTGAGTGAAGTTTTGAAGTGAGACCGAGACCATTGATGAGGAGGTTTTTTTACCAGCCACTCATAAGCCTTTGGATCCAGCTCTTTCAATTCATCCATCTTTGTACTAAAAACTTCCACCCTGGTTGCTCTAGCTGCAGCCCACAAAGCATTTTTTATTGACTGACCAACAAATCCATCTCTTTTCATGTTGCTGTGTAAATGTCTAACACAAAATCTGTTTTCAGCATTAGGGAACAGATCTTCAAAGGCAGGGATAAGCCCTTTTCTGTTTATCACTCATGAAAGTCCATTCAAGTTCATTATCAATCCCTAAATCATTCTCTAACAACCTCAAAAACCACATCCAAGAATCTTTATTCTCATTTTCAACTATTGCATAAGCAACAGGAAAAATCTGGTTATTTGGGTCAATTCCCACTGCTGTTAAGAGCTGACCACCTTGGGGGCCTTTCAAGAAGCACCCATCAACACCAATGATTTTTCTGCAGTGCCTAAAACCCTTCTTGCAGGCATCAAAACAAATATACAGTCTCTGAAACACAGGTTGTCTTGATTATTCTTCACAATTGCTTAGTTTTAAGACAATAGTTGAACCATCATTGGACCTTAACCACTCTAAGCAATAGCTTCTGATTCAACTAAATTGTTCTTTTAATGTTCCATCTAGAAGCATCATTGCTTTCTTCTTGGCCTTGTAGGCTTGTTGCCTAGAAATATTGGACTTCAGCTTGGTACACAACATACCCCTAAACTCATTAACTCCTAACTTAGGGTACTTCTTAAACTTTTTCATGAAATTCTTCCCTATCCACCCAGATTTGATGCTAGGATTATTATAGTTCCAAGAAAAACCTTTGTGGGCTTTCTCATAACACTCCACATGCCAAGATGAGTCATTTTGCATTGGTGAAACAAAAATATACCACCCACACCCCTCTGTGGTACACCTAGCTCTCAATCTTCTTTTTTCATTCCTATCAAAACGAACCACCATCCCTCTTCTATAGCAGAAACCCTGAATAACATCCTTAGCCTCTGATTTTGTACTAAAAATCATCTCTAACTTCAACTCAGGGTTTTTATCAGTTTTAGGATTATATTTAGGAATTTCACAACATTATCCTCCTCATCAGACCCTCTAACACTTTCAAATGAATCACTATCCCCTAACTCAAGATCATGCTCTTCCTCAAATATACCCTCAGACAAAAACTCATTTTCAATTGATATACCATTATTTTTTTCATTCACCCCAACAAATTCTGCATCTTTGTCAACATTTCTGTCAAACAAAATATCATCCTCATCCATATCATAGTCACTATCATTGAACTCCTCACATTCTGAATCACTATCATCAACAGAAGCACACTCTTCATTTTGTTCATGTTGTTCAGATTGTACAGATTGTTCAGGATGTTCAGATTGTTCAAGATGTTCAGGTTGTTCAACATGAGAGTTCAGACTACCAAAAAATGAGAGGTCAATGACAGGATCACTTTCAACCTCAAGATTAGAGTAGTTGTTATCAACACGATGTACATGTTCTAAAACAATTCTCACTATTCTGTTTTCAGGAATGAAGTTCATGACCTTATATGCCAATTGATCATTATCAATAATATGACTACTATCTTGTAAACTAATTCCATGCATATGCCAGGCATTCACATGATCACTGTTATAACCTAGTTGCTCTATAAAATCCTTTAACTCAATAAACCCAAACATCTCCCCATCCACCCCATCAAAATAATCCAAATACCCACCTCGGTAATCTCTCACAGGAATATGCATCATTAAACCACCGTGCAGAAACTCAATTGTGAAGACAGTTGGTTCCAACAAAGGGTCTACAACACAGAAAAAAAGAAAAAAGAAAAATCAAATAAACAGAACTGAAAAATAGTATGCATAAACAAATAAACAGAACTGAAAAACCCCTAATTTGTTCAGCTCATAATCAAAAAACCCCTAATTTGTTCAGCTGAAAAAACCCTAATTTTTAGGGCAACTCTCACAATAATCATATAATATGGAACTTTTCAAAATTAACCTTATAATTTCCATTAATTCAAAAAATTAGTGACAAACTGAAGTGAAAAAACTTACCGTATTCAGGTTGCAACCCACGTATAATCCTTCTCGCCATGGAGTCAGTGGGCCGTCACAATAATCAAATAATATGCTCGTTGCATATCATAATATGCTCGATAATATGCTCGTTGCAAATCAGAATATGCAACACCAGTCGATTGCCCACTTGAATGCGATAAATGAAAGAAATTTTTCTACAGGTAAAATGTTAGGGTTTTTTTCACCGCAATTAGGTCTGCTCGATTGGAAAAATTAGGGGAAACCGATTATTTAGGTTTCTTTGGGGAAAGCAACCAGCTAGAGAAGGTGATGGTCAGTTGACTCACGGTCAACTTACATTTTGGGCAATAATGATGGATTTTGAATACATTAGTGACTACAATTGATTAAGTTAAAACCATGGGTATCAAAACTGAAAAGTAGGTAAACCTGGGGTACCAAAAGTGAAATTTTCCCTTATTCGATTTTTATTTCTTTTCTTTTTAATTTTATTTTAAATTTTATAAATTCAATTCTTCTTTCTTTTATTGCTTTTGTAGTTTAATTCAAATAATACGAGATTGTCAAAATTTAGTTCCTATTCGGATCAACCCTTACTTGTCACTACTACTAGTTAGTAAGGGTCAGTTGAGGAAAACTTTATAAATTTAAATTTGCCCCGTCGCGACGCACAGTCATTGTGAATGTACTGCTCGACAGGTAGTTAGTTTTTCCTCCGTGTCGACTCTTCTGTCGTGAATCGACCTGGTTTACGATCTTCTACAGTCTCGAATGGGTTTAAAGTTTGGTCTTTTTATGCAAAACACGCGTCGTGCAGAGAGTGGGCTATTCAGTTCGTAGATTAACAACGGGGCCCCGAGTTCGAGCGATGGTCGTGAGTTCGTCCACACCTCGCTCAATTTTGTATATTTTATTCATTCTACCGAACTGATATGGACTTTTGACAACTATTCGTCACATGTCTTGAGGTGTTTTGTGTTCGAGTGGTTAAATGTTGGCTTATGAAAAGACACACCCATTAAATATCGTGTCGGGGAAGTTGTTCCGATAGTGGTTACTGATTAGCGTTACAACAACAACAACAACACCAAAGCCTTTTAATCCCAAACAAGTTAGGGTAGGCTAGAGATGAAACTCAATAGAAACAGTGGTAAAAAAAAAAAAAATAAATAAATAAATTAGCAGAATAGAGAAGAGCAGAAGTCACGGTTCCGGATTTTTTATTTTTCTAACAACACTTCGGGAGGGTGGGGGTTAAGATGAACCCCCGATTCATTGCAAAAGTTGACTTCCTGAATTTGTGTGATGACAGAGTAAACTTGACTTGTGAAGTATAGGGACTTAGAACTGCATTTGGTTTATGATTCTGGATTCTAATCTAAAAGCTTTACGAAGCTCAAAATAGATTATGGAGTTTAACATTCGTTTGTCCTTTAAAGGCAAAAAAATGAAAAGAAAATAGGCGAAAACATTCGTTTGTCCTTCACGTTCTATCTGCTACAACAACATGGGCCCCATCAAAGGCAAGTTTACATAAAAGTTTAACATTAAGTTAGACGAGAATGTGATGTGAAAAAATTGATTTTAAGAATAACTAGTATTTAAATTATCATAACTTATAAGTTACTTGTATGTATACAATTGTGAAATTATAAGTTTAATAATAGTATCACATTTTAAAAAAATTATCGTTAGTAAAAATGAATATCATAAAAGTATTCAAATTCATCACTATATTTATTATATAAAATAAAATGGATAATTATTTTTCATTAAATTCAACTAATATAGTGTAATCTTGGATGAAAATTTTGAATTTGAATGAGCTGGTGTAAAGATTTCGATTACAAATTTTTTATATGTATTTTGTGTTGTATCTCTAGCATATCAATACTTCATACTTCTTTTGCATGTGAATAGTCAATATACAAATTAAAAAAAATATATATATTTTTATCCATTCAAATTTAAGGGTTTAAACATTATCTCGTAATCATATTCTCAAAATATAGAGAAATGAAAAATCGTAATCGCATGCAACCGTTACAAATCCAAAATAGAATAAAAAAAATAGGTGGATGCTTGTATGGAATAAGTTAAAAGAAAAAAAAAATATTGTAACGATTTTTGGATGGAGGTCATAAATTTTTTCATTAAATGCAACATATTTTTATTAAATGAACTCATATTATTATTAATTGAAGGCTGAATAAAATTAAATGAAGCTTGTTAACAATTATATATATAATATAGATGTGATGTATGGAATTAACATGGTCCTTCACGTCTCTGATGTCTAAGAATAATTGATTAATATTATTTAATTACATTGATAATATATACTGAGGATAGTGAGATTCAGTTAAAATTGAGTTAAATTTTGAATATAAATTAAGTTTTGTAATAAATAAACACATCCTAGGGGCGTGCTTGGATACAAATATATTCGCTCAAAATAGATTTTTTTTGGTTAACTGGTGTTAATTTGGAAAAATGTAGTGTGGTTAAGTTGTTAGTGAAATTTTTAGTTTATAATTAAAATAATATTTAAAAAATAAAAGTTGATTTACTGCAGAATTTGGAGAGAGATGGTGCGAAACGATAGTTAGTAAAAATAAATGAGTTGACTGATTTATGAAATCTACAATATGATATGTCTCCTTCATTGTTGGTAAAAATTGATAATTAAAATCTCTGTTCACCAAACACATGAAATGAAATAAAAAANNNAAAAAAAAAAAAAAAAAAAAAAAGACCTATTGACTGCACTTTTTTTAAAAGCTAAACATTTAATTTTGTAAAAGTGGTCAGTCAACACGTAAAATACATTCACCTTGTTAATTTGATTAAATAACAGCTCAAATTGAGCACGGTCATGTTTTCTTTTACTCTTTTTTATTAAATTTTATTTTATTTTTCTTCTTTAATGATGTGTTTGAACTATATAACAGGATAATGATTAATTAGACTGAAATTAAAATAGTGAAGTTGTGGTTATTCAATATACCTAAGTTTATTCCTTTGCTTAATTTAATGATGTGTTTGAAATATCAGATTTGTGGACGCGGTTTACCAAACCCTAAAGAACCAATCAGATAATATCTTATGAAAAGTTATGAATTTCATAATCATACACAAAATCAGATAAAATAAGAAAAAAAAATAAAAAAAAATGGGGTTGCCTCAAGTGGTAAACAGTTTGATGTCGCTTAAGCAAGGTCTCGGGTTCTAGTCTTTGTGGATGCAGAAAACCCTTGTTGGGTGACTCACCCACCACTAGCAGGTGTGTGACCCGAGTCGACCAACGAATTAGTCGGGGCATAACTCCGAATGTCGTGGCTAGCTACCAAAAAAAATATATAATTGAGGAAAATATGTCTGAGAGAGAGAGTCTTAAAAAAAAAAAAAATTGTCACACACTCAATTACTTATTACTACTTTTAATATATTACTTGGCTTGAGTTGCACGCCGAAGAAAAATTGAAGTTAGTAGTGGTAAATAATCTATTTTGAGGAAAATGTAGTGGTAAATAATCTATTATTTGAGGAAAATTGTGTCTAAGAGTGAAAATATAAAAGTAAAAAATTGTTATACTCATCATTTATTACTAGCCAACTGATGTAGGGAAGGCACACGAGTGGGAAAGATAAACAAGTAAACGAGATACTCTCACGTAAAACTCACAATAAATTCATATTCTTATTCAAAATCAACTGACTAAAACAATATATGATGAGCCCCTTAAAGAAGACTCCAAAACCATATTCCTAACTTGTCCAACAAGACAAGATCTCTAATAATATTTAATTGCTAACTTATTCACCAAGATACCTAATAATAATAATAATAATAATAATAATAATAATAATAATAATAATAAGAAGAAGAATAACAATCCTAATAATTAAGGCCTTATCCGCATCATTCTCCCCCGGTTCGGAAGGCTTCGCCCTCGAAACCGTACAAGACGCGCCGACACCGGAGTCGTACCCATGAAATCCATTGCTCATCGTTTCCCCCTATCGAACACGAAAGTGGAAGGTTGCCCAATAGCTCCAATGGTAATCATAATGTTGGGAAATGACGTAACTGCAACAAAGGACTACCCAGCGAAATTAACACCATAAATACCATGTCGTTTGTCGCTCTCAAATACACAATTACGGCTAAGCATTCCATTGTTGGAAGATTTCAATACAGACAGTCGAAAAATGTCCCAGCAGTTTTTGAGTCCCGGCCTCGCCTCCGAAAAACCATCCACAATCAAGATACTCTGAAAATTGGGTACGACCGAAGATTTTCTATTTGAATGTTCAACCTCTGCGACGATCCACGCAGGGCCCACATCGCCGCAAATATGTTTCTCCGCCACCGGAGGCTCCTCATAAAAAATGGGCGGACCGTTGTACAATGGCCCATCAACTTGCTCTCCTTCGAATTCGGGGATGTCGACGCGAAACGGGCCCTCCCAAT
>CACSLK010021934.1:1322057-1335147 GCA_902706635.1 Striga hermonthica | reverse complement strand
AAAAGGAGAATTTTTGGAATTTTTTCTGGTTATAGTTGTTGTTTTGCTTGGTGAAGATGGTGGATGAATATGGTTTGCTCTCATGTGCATTTGATGCTTGCAGTTTAAAATGTAGATGGGAGAATTTGAATATCAAGTGATTATGGCTTTGAGAAGATGAGCAGGTGATGTGAGCAAAAGGTACAAGAGCACAATGCTTACAAGACGACTACGTTTGATTAATTTATGGGATTTTAAATGTTTTTAACTCATATCATATATCATTTAATAACAATGATATTTCTAGGAAAATTGGGATTGATCCGGTTTTGCTATGAAGCTAACAGTTGGCTCCATAGTGGAGCCAACTTTCTATATACAAATGAGAATCATCATTTATATGAAGAATCTCTTTATATATAATTTTTGAATATGATGAGTCTAAATAATACTTTGTGTAAGTCTCTGAATTCTATGTAACATAGACATGTGCCTCTCTTTATACTTAGAATTATTCTAATACATAATTTTTGAATATATTAATCTTTTTAGTATTTTCCCACTCCTTTTTTCCTTTTTTCATATTTACTAGTATGGTATCCGTGCGCAACACGGCGCGGTCATTTCCTCAAACCTTTTTTTTAAACATTATTTTAAATATTTTTTTATAAATTAATAATTTAATTACAATGGAAAGAGGATAGAGGAATACAAATATAAACAAAAATCATATATTATTAAAAATTTCTCTATACACAACATTATTGGTTTGATTTTCTTTCAAACCTTCTTCTCCACAAATTTAATTTTTCAGACCATTTCTGTTAGTAACACGGGAGACAACGACGACCATGACTAAAAACTGGTTTCTTCAAGAATAAGCCAACATGCGATAATGATTGACCTTGACTCTTGTTTATAGTCATTGCGTACGGAACCATAATGGGGAACTGCCTTCTTTGAAATTTGAATGGTACTCTAACATCAGAAGAAGTTATTTGTCATCCGAGATATCAAAACTTTATCACCTGCATGATCGCCAGTAAGAATTTTACACTCGAGAACATGATTGGAGAGTTTAGTCACAACCAATCGTGTACCATTGCAGAGTCCCATTGAGTGATCATGTTCCGCCACAACATAACTGGAGTTCCGACCTTCAAATTCAATTCATGCTTCGGCGTTCCAGAACACTTGATAGTGTTCAAAAACTCAGGAGTATGCAGTTGTGCCAGAAAGTCGGTATTGGAGTCGGATTGACACGTACTGCCTGAACTTAGATACGTGCGTCCCCCAAACAAATTTAACGACGACATGTATTCATTAATAGATTCTACGATATCGAGTGTTGGTGCAAGTATAGCTCTATCCTTCAAGTAACTTGGATCGTCGGCTACATTCTTGAACATCGAAAACGTACTTTCAACAATTTTTGAATTAGATCATCAGATGACTCTAGTAATAGATCATCTGGTATGTCTATCGGAGAACATCCATCATTTGTACCCCCAATGTTCCATCTCCAATGCTCGCTATCCAATCAGCAAAAGCATTCAGCTTGCCACGTTCATTCGAATCGCCAATGCTCTGAAGACGCATATTCTTTGTAAGCCTAAGCACAATACATTCTCCCCAAATGCTACCGGAAGGATTTGTCAAAAGTCTCCACCAAACACAACAATCTTGCCTCCGAACAGTTTATGATGATTTGTCGGGTCGAGGGCTCCCATCATTGCCTTAAAAGATGCTTGAACAGCTTCAAAACAATGCTTATGCATCATTGGGGCCTCATCCCATATGATCAATGAAGAGCGAATAATCAACTCGGCAAGGGGGCTAGCCTGATTGATCTCACACGATACATTTTCATGCACAGAAATAGGAATGATAAATCGAGAATGTGCAGTTCGTCCGCCCGGCAACAGGAAAGATGCTATTCCACTTGATGCAACATAAAGCACAATTTGACCGTGCGATCTTAGCCGAGCAGCTAAAGTCCTCCACAAGTATGTCTTTCCAGTTCCACCATAACCATACACAAAAAACACGCCGCCCCTGCCAGAATGAACAAATGTCATTATTTTGGAATAAACACCCTTTGGTTCATGGGTCATATGTGTCAGCAATGCATCATGCTCAATAGCTAGAGTCTTACGGTCATAGTTAAGTACATCCAAAACCAGACGGTTCGCACTTGAATTAATACTACCCATATCTGGAAAAGGCATAGTAGAATAGTCCTTTATTCCAAACCCAACCAAACTCAACCCAACATAATATTTATTTTATATTTATATATATATACAATAATTGAGTATTATCTACAATAATTTTTTTTTTATTATTTTAGTTGTGATATGATAAAATAAAAGATATGATAAAATTGATAAGTTACAATTAAGAAAAAAAAAGTGAAAAGATAGAAATTGTAATTATGTTCCAAAATATATTAAGAGTGGTCTCTATTTATAGAGAATAAAAAATTATTTTTTATTTTTTTCATATAAATTAATATCAATAATTTGAGTTACAATTATCTTATTATAGAAAAAATTTATAGACCAATAAGAATGAGACACTTGCCCCATTTCACTCATCTCTTTTCTCTCTCCCTCCTTGTGGCTAGGTTGCGATCCAGAGTCACAATTTGAACTGGGTCACGAATTTTGCTATTTTTTTATTTTTTTATTATTTTTTAGTTGGTGACTTAATAAAGATAGTATAATATTTATTTTATTTTTATTTATTTATTTAATAAATATTATCTACAATACATTGTTTGGTATTGGTTTATCTACAACCTAACCCAACATAATAATTTCAATTGTGTTCCAAAACATATCAAGAGTGGTCTCTATTTATAGAGTATGAATAAATACGAATTGTGATATTTTTTATTTTATTTTTTAAAATAAAATAATATCAATAATATGAGTTATACTTATCTTGTCATATAAAATTTATAGTGGACCAATAAAAATAGGACAAGTGTCCCATTCATATTGCATGATAGTTAGATAATATAAAATTTCCAAAAAATCTGCATGTAATTTTTTTATTTAGATTTTTTGATTTATTTTTTTTTTTCAAAATTTTCAAAATTGGTTGAATGGCGCTCAGATTTTAATTTTTTGCCAAAAATCTTTAGTTTCATTATATTGACTTTAGGTGAGAAATGAATTCTTTTTTTTTACTGATTTTTTTGAATCTTTTTTCAAATAAATGCCTCCCCTCTTTATATATTAATAGATTATTTTCTTTTTTGTTTGTACCCCAAATTCATAAAACCAACATTTTTGCATGGATATCCTCAAAGTTTTCCTCTTTCTTTCATATCTTCTCTATCTTAAAAGTTTTTTCGGGTCCGTTTCACACAGTACTACCAGGCTGAGGCAGGCGTTTTAGAGGCCCATTCCATCTGACTGGGCTGAAGTATTTTGGGCCCATTCCATTCTGTTGGAATTGTCAAATTAAGATGGTGATTAATTTAAAAATAATATTTAAAAGTAATTATCTTGATATTTAACATACAGATAATACAATCCCGTTCATTCCGTAGGTGTTTGTAACCGTTAGATCAACTAACTCTGACGGTTACATGATGATCTAACGGTTACAAACTCCAACAAAATGGTTCCATAACGGGTCCGTAGCATTTTCATATTTAACAATATACTTAATTAATATTTTTGTCTCCTTTCTTATTAACACTTTTACATTTATAATTATAATGAACGAGCAGAGTTTGTAAAAAATCAAACAATTAGTTTAAATTAATGTAACCTACCCTGAGTAGCCTAAACGGGTTGAACATTAAAAAAAGCTTGATTTTGATTAATTATACTTACTTGAAATAACCCTTTGAGTGATCTTCAAATGAGTTTTCATCTGTCTGAAATTTTAATTTTCTTACAAATAGTATAGTCACTAATATTATGGAGCTTTATAACATAGAAAATGCTACAGTTCCGTTGCAAAACCATTCCGTCTGGATTTGTAACCGTTAGATCATCATGTAATCATCGGAGATAATTGATCTAACGGTTACAAACCACGACGGAAAGGCTCCGGAAACATTATGTCTATATGTTTAGCTGTCTAGCTAGAAGAAGTTGAGTTATGAAATGGGACCCCAAAATTCACATTGAGCTTTGTCAATTTGTTGCTTGCAATTAGTGGTATATCCACTTTGTTCCAAAGTTTTTATTTTATTTTATTTTACTTTATATCAATAGAAGTGGTGTTGACTATATACTTGAACCTTTTTCTTTGACCTTTGATGTGGGGAAAAAACATGGACTAGAATAATTAGCTTTACTCAAAAGCCACATATATACATACATATTGGGCCATCAATAATTCATTTTATTGTTGGTGTTCCCATTGCTTCTCTATATTTTATTTTTTTCTTTAAATTTTTAAAATTTTCTCTATTTAGGATTATTTCATTTGGTGTCTCCATCAATGAAACTAAAAAACTTTATGAACAAGTTGAGATTTGGCCCATGATAGGGGGCATATGCATGTCTTGGCAATCATAATGACTTTCAATTAAATTTGGTGTTTACCAAGCAAAGCTCAATAATACTTAAAAAAATAAATAAAAAATAAAGCACAAAACAGAGAGAGAGAGAGAGAGAGAGAGAGAGAGAGAGAGAGAGAGCAACCAACCATGAATTTTAAACATGGGACTTGCCTTTGGTAGCAATTAAGTGCGCAGTTATAATCAGTCTCCTCTTACACTCTTGTGCATGTGCTTTGTTTGTATATGCAAAATGTGTGTGGAGGAGATGATTGCCATGCTCGGTGCTTACGACGTTATTAAGCAATGAAATGGTTTTAATCTTTATCATATCAAATATATACTTACTTGAAAAATGTCTCATCCTATCTTGTTTTCCACTAGAGTATGTAAGCGTGACATATTATTTGAGACTATATATTGAATTATGACACAATTTTTGTATTCCATTCGGTACATAGTTCGGACCTATCATGAATATATTGTTTAGTTTGTGTGCAAGCCACATGAAAGGTTTTGATTCACAACATATTTAACTTTAATTAAAGTTTCATGAAATCCTATCAATGTTTAGTATCATTCATATCTAAAGGCTAAGTTTTGTTTTCTTATTGTTTTATCTGCGAATAAACCATATGATCCTTGAAATATACTTATATAAGTAGAGATGACAATCAGAACTAAATTTGTCTAGCCACCCTGTTGATAGAGGCAGAACTGGGCTGACTGAAATAACACCAAGTACGAATGTGTCGACCGGGCAGATAGTGGACCTAACTATTTTAAAGACGACCCAAAGACTGTCTACAGGAGTATACGGACGATCTGAAGGCCTTGAAATAGGCGCAAACACTCAGTCAACCTACAAGCACTCGGACGACCTACATGCCTTTGGACGACATAAAACAAGTCCAAAGAGCCAGCTCGACTTGACGACTTGTGGAGAAGGTCACGACGACCTGATGACTATAGCGAACAGATTTACATGGGATAAAAAGGAATCTTATGTAGAACAGAAGAAATCTAATGATGAATAAGGCGTAATTAGGATGAGAATAAGCACTAAGCAGATAAGATCAAACTTGAGCAACTGGGAGCCGGGAGCGCCTAGGTCTGACAACGGGTCTGGACTCTTCTTTATTGTTGCTAAAAATTGTTGTAACCATTTTTGTTGCGATTTTTGTTATTATTTTATCATTCTTTTCTTCCCGTTTTAGGTCTTTTAGTTGGTTTTTAGTTGGTTTTTAGTTCGTTTTGTGTTTTATTTTGTGTTTTGTTTTATTTTGGTGTTCTTTGTGTTTTTCGTGTGTTTTTCCGGTTTTTCTTCGTTTTTGGTGTGCAGGTTTGGAAGTCTCGTGAGTAGTTGATTATAGACCAGGCAATCATGGTTATGTAGATGGACTCGTTGGCTACACATAAGAGAAAACGGAATTTGGTTTCGAGTTCGGATGAATCCGGACGAAATCAAAATGCGAAGCCGCGCAAGTTATCGACCCTTTAAAAGTTAGAAATTCCACATAAATTGTACTTTGGGCAAAAGTGTGGTTTCCTTGCACCATTGGATAGAGGGGTTCGTTAGCTACGCGTAGGAAAAAACAGAACTCAATTCTGACTTCAAACGAGCCCAAACGAGCCAAAACCGTGAAGTAGCGCAGTGCAGTTTTTTCTTAGCGGCGCTAAGAACCATTAGCGGCGCTAACCTGGCTGACAGACAGCTGAAACCTCATTTTCTTACCTATTTTCATGGTGGTTAAGAGTGGGGGAAGACTTGGGACCGAATTTTCAGCTAAAAACATGACAAAGTTGATGAACAACATGCTCCCACTTACTATCTACCTATCCCTATATATATCCATAAACCCATAATTCACCATTTTTATCACCTTCCATGCAAGCTTGAACCAAGGGGGTTTCTTCCCCTCTTCCCTTTTCATTTTCATTTTCTTCTTTTTATTTTCTTTTCTTATTGTATGTTGTATTTGGAGAAGCTTGTATATGGATTCGACATTTGAAGATTGTTATGTAAGTTTACTTTCTCTTTAAATTAATTCATGCATAATGGTTAATTTAGGAGAAATATTTTGTTGTGTTGAATTTATTATATGTAGCTAATCTTTTAGCTAGGGGTAGGGGATAATCATTCCGGTTTAAGCTCGTTTATACGCATGTCGATAATTCAATCTAGACGAGTTGTTTTAATTATGAATTGATAAATTAAGCTTGGTAAACTTTTATAACCTAAGAGTGACACTTAGGTTAATTTTATATATAATCAAAGAGTGACACTTTGATTTGTGCTTGATATTGATTTGTTAAGTTAAAGTTTATTAATTTTGTGAATTGCAACTTGTAGAACCGAGAGGGGAGGAGTTGTAAAAATAATCGATTTCATAACCGAGAGGGGAGAAATTGATAGAACTTGGCTCGTTTAGAGTAGACATGTTCGGAGACGTATTGTCTATGTGTTATTTGTTTCGTTAATTTGCTCGTTTATGTTTTTTCATATATTACGAGAGTTACTATGGTTGAACCGCTAAATGAGTTAATTAGTCGAGCCTTTTAACGAGTTATTGATTGTCGTTGAATGAGTGTAAAACCAGAAGCGATTTATTCTCGATTCCCTAGCTTCTTTATCATTGTTCCATTTATATTTTTAGATATATTATTATTTTATGTTATTTATTAGTTGCTATTTTAATTTATAATCCATCATATCACCTTGATTAGAATGTTTAGGTTTTATTTTCTTTTCTTGTAATTTCAACACCATTATTAAATTCCGAACAGTCTTTCTCGAGAGATCGACTCGGGAAACGAATCATTTGATTCGGTGCTCGGTAAAATAATTATAATTTGTACACAACAAAAATCATAAGATTTTTGAGAAGTTTAATAACACTCCACCTCTTTGGCTATGCCTCATCCTCTTGCTTCAACCCATCATTTCATTCCTTTGGAGTCTTTCCCAGATCCTCCATATGTGCGCTTCGCTTCATTTGTTTGGTCTTTTTATCGAGTTCATGTATGCGCCGCCTAGCCGCTTGACTGATGTTTTCAGTCAATTTTTGCAAATCGGAGGCGACCTGAAGAAATGTAAAACCGATCATAAGCAGATGATAAGAAAAGGAATAATATTCTTAGATAAAGACTGTAAATTTTTCATTGATTTGAAAATGATGCTTACAACCCTTTTTATACACCTCAATGGATAAATCTAGAACAAGCATCTTTATGGAATATCCTATAGCTCTCCTTATCCATATTCTGACGTCTGCATGGAAGAAGACAAGTGAGGTTGTTGCCATGACGTCACTCTGGTACGCGATGACGTCGGCCTGCTGCATGGTGGTGAGTGCATGCAGTTGCTTTGTACTGAGGCATCTTTTCTGTTGTGCCTATTGTCTCCAAGCTGTGAATGTGGTGTTTGACTCCTTTTACTCCCCTTCAATTCGATGGTGGCTCGATGAACTACATTCAACTTGTTTCTGAGCCGCAAGAAGAATTGTCCTGTCAATGCCTTTGTAAAAGTGTCTGCTATTTGATCAATGCTTGGGACATGCTGCACTCTAATCTGTCCTCTCAATACTTTCTCCGTAACAATGTGAACATCAAACAATATGTTTAGTTCTGGAATGGAATACTGGATTGGCTGAGAGAGAAACAGCTCTTTGGTTATCAACCCATATAACAGGAGTTCCAACAGATTGCAGCATCAATTCTTTAAGCAATGACTGTATCCAAGTGACCTCACAAGCTGCATTTGCTAGACATCTATACTCAGCTTCTGTACTTGACCTAGAAACAGTGGCTTGTTTCTTAGAACTCTAGGAGATCAAATTGCTTCCAAGGAACACACAATACCCACATCCTGTCATCTAAATCTGTTGCCCAATTAGCATCAGCAAAGGCATTTAATGAGAGTTGTTTATCCCTTTTGAAATGTAAACCATACTCTCTTGTTCCAGATAGATATCTCAAGATCCTTTTGGCAGCCTTCCAGTGGACATCTAAGGGATTTTGCATAAATTGACTTATCTTATTCACAGCAAAACAGATGTCAGGCCTAGTGACAGTTGCATATTGAAGAGCCCCCACAATGCTCCTGTAAAGTTTTGCATCCTCAAAAGGCTGGCCTTGGAATTTTGATAACTGATGTCCACTTAACATAGGACTGCTCAACCCTTTGGCAGATGACATGTTAACTCTTCTCAAGATTTCTTCTATATAAGTCTGTTGGCTCAAGAACAGCCCTTCTGAAGTGTGAGTGAAGTGTATGCCAAGGAAATGATTCAGTCTTCCAAGGTCTTTGAGAGAGAAGAGATCATTGAGCTTGTCAATAATGAGTTGGATTTCTGAGCGACTTGATCCTGTGATGATAATATCATCAACATAGGTTAGAATAAAGATGGTTGAGTGATGATGATGCCTCAAATAAAGAGATGTGTCTGCCTTGGAAGTGGTGAAACCCAACTGGTGAAGAGCAGAAGCAAACTTTGAGGTCCAAGCTCTAGAGGCTTGCTTAAGGCCATATAGAGATTTATGAAGTTTGCATACTAAGCCTCCCCTTTGCTCAAATCCAGGTGGCTGGGACATGTATAAGTCAGTGTCAATGTCTCCATTAAGAAAGGCATTGTCAACATCCAGCTGCCTAATTGGCCATTGATAATAAAGAGCAATGGAAAGAATGATTCTGATGGAGACAGGCTTGATGACAGGACTAAATGTATCAGTGTAGTCAAAACCTTGGATTTGTGTGAAACCTTTGGCAACTAATCGAGCCTTGTGTTTGGCAATGGAACCATCTGCATGTTTTTTGAGTTTGAAAACCCATTTGCAATCAATAAGAGACTGACCTGGTGGAAGATTTGTTAAAGACCATGTGTTGTTTTTTAGCAAAGCTGTAAACTCCTTATGCATGGCATCATACCAAGGTGGTTGTGAAAGAGCCTCCAGATAAGATGTTGGCTCAGAGTGATCACACAAGGTAGCAGAATAGACTTTTGGTTTGAAAATGCCAGCTCTTGCTCTGGTGGTCATAGGATGCTTAGAGGTGACATTGTCTGGAATGGACATGGCACTGTGAGAACCTGAACCTGCAGTAACAACTTCAGTAGAAACATTAGTGTGGTTTGGATCATTCTCAAAAGGTAATTCAATATATAGTTGTCCTGCAGAAGATATAGGAATGGGGGAAGTATGATTAGGAGTGGAAACATGAGAATGAGTAGGAGTAGAATGATGAGAAGGAGTAGGAGTACAGTGATGGGAATGAGGTGGTGAGGGGGGAGTGGGTGGGTGGGTGGAGGGCAAAGATATTTCAGCATGAGGTGGAGTAGACATATAAGGCTGAGTGAAGGATGGATTGACAGATGTTAAGTGAGAGGAATAAGGAAACCGTGACTCATCAAACACAAGATGCCTTGTGATAATGACTTTGTTGTTAGGGAGAAGCACTTTGTAGCCTTTATGGTAGGGACTGTAGCCAATGAAAGTTCCATTGCATGATCTAAACTCCAGTTTATGAGCATTATAAGGCCTAAGGTAAGGGTAGCAAAGACAACCAAAAATTTTTAAGGATTTGTAGTCAGGTTTCTTATGAGTGAGAATTTCAAAAGGTGATTTGTAGGTTAAGATTTTGGTGGGAGTTCTATTAATGAGAAAAACTCCAGTGACAAAGGCATCATCCCAATGTTTTTGAGGTAAATAGGACTTGGCTAACAATGAGAGGCCAACTTGGACAATGTGCTTGTGTTTTCTTTCAGCCAAGCCATTTTGTTCAGGTGTATAGGGACAAGACATGTTGTGTTGGATTCCATGTTGAGCAAAGAAATCTTTTAATGGTTTATATTCAGTGCCCCCATCACTCTGCAAGCATTTAATCCTCTTGCCATACTGATTCTCAACATGATTTTTAAAATGCTTGAACACCTCAGTGACTTCAGACTTTAGCTTTAACAGATATATCCAAGTATGTCTGCTACTATGATCAATAAAGGATACATAATACTTATAACCATTAAAAGATGTAATTGGGGCAGGTCCCCATAAATCTGAGTGGATAAGCTCAAGAACATCAAGAGTTTTGGATTCAGAATCAGAAAAAGGGAGTTTTTGACTCTTTGATTTCATACAGGCCTCACATACAAGATCTTTCAGAGAACCATCATAGGCAATATCACAACTATCTAGGGCCTTCTTAACAACATCAATTGAAGCATGCCCTAACCTATCATGCCAAATACCAATGCCTAATCTATGCTCAGCTGAATTCACCCATATTGCCTTTTTATTGAAAGCAGTAAGATTGTTCTTGGTGTCTTGAGGAGTTTTCTTAAGCTTAGACAGCTGGATACTGTAAAGACCATCATCAACCTTCCCTTGGAGTAGCACTTCCCCGGACTGAAGATCCTTCACAAGGCAATAAGTGGGATAAAATTCAAAGTAAACACCATTATCTTTAGCAAATTGAGAGACACTAATGAGGTTCTTTTTGATATGGGGAACATGGAGAAGGTTTTTGAGAAGAAAAGCATGGTTATCATTGGATGAGTTCACAGGACTAACTATTGAATTACCATAATGAGAGATGAATAAACCTGCACTATTTCCCATGTGAACCTTATCTGATCCTTGATATTATGTCCCTATGTTGAGGTTGTTGAAGTCATAAGTGAGGTGGCTGTTTGCTCCAGAATCTGGATACTAGAAACTCTCTGAGCTCAAGTCATTAGTGTTGGTGTTAAAACCTTAAACTGATCCTTGAGCTACACTGGCAATGTTGCCACTGAATTGACTCTAATTTGGGACTGTTAAGGTGTTCACACTGTTTCCAGGCATATAATCAAGATCAGCCCTGTAGAAACACCTTTCTGCTGTGTGATTGTTCCTATGACAAATCTGGCATCTTGTGCCATTGCTATTTCTTCCACCTCTTCCTCTAGAACCACCTCTAAAATTTCCTCTTCCTCCTCTTGAATTGCCAGCTCCTCTTCCTCTGAAATTGTTGAAGTTTCCTTTTCTCTGATTGGGCCCTTGAGAAGCAAAGTTGGCTGTAGGGACTGAGCCTTCAATATTGAATTGAGGACTTTCAAGCCTCTCTAATCTAGCTTCAAAGGTGAGCAACAAGGAGGATACTTCAGGTATGCTCATAGGATCTACTCTAGATGAAACTGAAACCACCACTGGATTGTATTCAGGTCCAAGGCTGAGAGAATGTAAAGAAGTTGATCTTCCTCAGATATCCTGCATCCAGCAGCTCCTAGGGCATCACAGCTGCTCTTGATTTTGTTGAGATACTCTCTCATACCTTGGCTGCCTTTCTTGTTGCTTTGAAGTTGTTCTTTGAGTTGGAAGACTTTGGCTCTGGACTGACTTGAGAAACTAGTTTGAAGGGAGTTCCAAATCTCATGAGCTGTATTCAAGCCAACAACCGAAATGAGTATGGTTTCTGATAAGGAGGATAATAACCAGGAGACTAGAAGCTGATCTTGTTTAATCCAACTCAGGTATTCTGGGCTCATGTTGCCATCTGAGGTGATTAGATCTGAAGGAGCTTTCTTTTCTCCTGTGGGATAACCTTCCAAGCCATACCCTTTTGCAGCTGCAAGGATTTGATGTCTCCAAATAAGGTAGTTTCCTTCATTGAGCTTGACAGTGATGAGTTGGCTTAAGGGTTGTAAGGTTTGAAGAGAGGAAGATGATATTTCTGATGAGGAGCTCATGGTGCTGAATTTCGAAATGGATTAATTTGCAGAAAAAAGAAAGGGAAAGAAAAAAATCAGGCCCCAGGTGTTAACCTGGGGCTCTGATACCATGAAGAAATGTAAAACCGATCATAAGCAGATGATAAGAAAAGGAATAATATTCTTAGATCAAGACTGTAAATTTTTCATTGATTTGGAAATGATCCTTACAACCCTTTTTATACACCTCAATGGATAAATCTAGAACAAGCATCTTTATGGAATATCCTATAGCTCTCCTTATCCATATCCTGACGTCTGCATGGAAGAAGACAAGCGAGGTTGTTGCCATGACGTCACTCTGGTACGCGATGACGTCGTCCTGCTGCATGGTGGTGAGTGCATGCAGTTGCTTTGTACTGAGGCATCTTTTCTGTTGTGCATATTGTCTCCAGGCTGTGAATGTGGTGTTTGACTCCTTTTACGACCTGACACCGCCTAGCGCCTAGGCGGCCGACTTTATAACAGAGCTTACTCATCGTCGGGGACTGGGGGATGTTCTATCAAAGTAGTAAGTGGATAAGATGGAATTCCGAGGATTTAAGCCTCACATGGGCAAAACTACGTGGTGTCACCTCATTGGTCCACCCCATAACTGCCTCTGACACATTCTGACAAAGGAATCGTCTATCGGGCATCTAGAGCAGTCAGCTCATCACATCCGGACAACCTTTTAGAAACAGGCACCTCATCCTATATATAGGAATGAGAGATGCATTTTTAAGGATTACGTTCGTATTGCTCTGTATTTTTCCAAAGTCTTCTACACATACTCATTGAAGCATCGGAGGCTATTCACCGGAGAACCCCTCTGGTGTGAGAGTTTTTGTAGGTCGAAGACATTCAC
>CACSLK010021934.1:1290534-1303488 GCA_902706635.1 Striga hermonthica | reverse complement strand
AAAAAAAAAAAAAAAAATGGGAGAATTCCTCCCATGATTCTTATTCAATTTTTTTATATTTTTTTTTAAAAAGAAGTTAGATTCAAACATTTAAAAGAAAGATTAGAAGCAGATTTTTTGGGTACATTCCAGTTTATCTTAACTTTCATATAAACACATTTCTAACAACTAATTAACATAATGTTTTTATCCAACTTATCTAATCGAGTATTTTAAGATATAATTGATATAATATTTTATTTAATTAATTATATGATTATTCTTATGGATATAATTACTAAAATATTAATTATTTTAGAAAAATTTTAAAAATAAATTTGAATTACCATACCTCTTACTTTATATGAAATTCAAAATCACTTGTTTTAATATATTAATAAACGTATATTATTTATTTTTTCCTTATGTTATATAATCTAAATTCGGTATTAAATTTTTAAATTCAAACATTTAAAGAAAAGATACTAAACAGATTTTTTTGGTAAATTTCATTTTATCTTGATTTTCATACAATCACATTGCTAACAAACTAATTAATATTATATTTTATATCGACATTATCTAACCGACTTTTTATGATATAATTAATATAATATCTTAACTAATTAATCGTTTATCTAACCGAAAACTTGCCAATTTTTTTGAAATAAAATGGTATGATTATTATTACGGAGATACTTACCATTATATTAAACATTTAGAAAAAAAAAATAAAAATAAATGAGTTATTGTTGACATGGTTTTTGGTAAACCGAGTTAGTAATATTTATTAGGTTTTTATGCTCAGTAAATGGAAGATTATATTCCCTCAAAAGGTTGACATCTTCGCGGGTCCCGAGGCAACCACATATCGGGTAAAAATGAAACAAGAACCGACGTCTTCATCAACTAACCGACATCTCATATCGGTTATGACATGTCGGTTATGACATATCGGTTATGATATGTCGGTTATGGTTTATCGAGCCGATATCTATGACTTACCAAACCGACATCATAAGGCGGCGCCAACTCAACACAAGTCATCATTACACCTTGCCACATGGCGCGCTACAAGGTTAACTGGCAATTAGCCTCCATTGACTTTTCAAAATGTAATGATTATTATTCTGATAAGGTTGTACGAGAATATAAAAGAAGAGGGGAAATTTTCCCAAGGAGAGAGAGAGACAGTGAATAATACAGATATTCCCTTTCAATAAACTTAGAGCTTTTTTCAAAAAATACATCTTTTCTGAACATTTAACTTCTGGTTTCATTACATAATCGTTGTTGATTCTCACATAACAACAGTTTGGCGCTAGAAGGAGGGCCTCATAACGTTTTTGAGGTTAACTTTCGCTATTATAGCCATTTATTCGCTTGAAGTTACCATGTCGCAATCTGGTCGAGATCATACGTCTCATGCTGGCCAGAGCCAATCGACTAATCATTCCCCAAGGCGTTCAACACCACCTCCTCCGGTTACGAATATCACGAACTTTCTCCAAAACCCGGAGTTTATTCAAGGTTTAACCTCTCTTATAGCTCGAGCCATGCCTAGAAACACGAGTACCGTACCATTATCTACACCGTTCCTTACAAATCCCACAGAACACCAAAATCGTACTCATCATAACCCTAAAACGCATGCAGCGACATCGCATGCTACGTCACAACCACATCATACTTCCCCACATCGAGAGGAGTTGACTCGTATAACCGCTAATCCAGTAATGAACAACCATGTCGCGGAGGAACCTCCTGTTCAAGAAATGACGGCTGAAAGCCACTCTGCTAATCGTCAGAGAATTCCGTCGCGTCCTAGACCTACCTCACCGGTGCCTCGTGATCGTGAAGATTTACGGCGTCAGATTGAACGGAATCGCATGTCGAGACATAGTGCAGAAGAAATTGAGATTCTCCGTAAAAGATTGGCTGAAATTGAGACTCGACAGAAGTCACAAGAAGATTCTCCCCGACATGTCTCGACGTCGGGAAATGTTATCATTGAAGCTGACTCACCCTTAGCTCCAGAACTTTCCGCGGAGGTACTCCCTGCCAAGGTAAAAATCCCACAAATTGGCATGTATGATGGAACTTCGGATCCAGATGCATACTTGGGTCATTATACGTCGTGGATGGATTTGCACAGAGCCTCGGATGCGTTGAGATGTCGAATGTTTTCCCTTACGCTGGGGCCACGAGCACAAAAATGGTATTACACTCTTCCACCTCACTCAATTTGGAAGTGGCAACAGTTACGTGCAGCTTTCCGATCACACTTCATCGGAGCCCAAATTTGTCTCATCCCAAATGAATCAATCACTAATATCGTGCAAAAGGATGACGAAACTGTTAAGGACTATATATCTCGGTTTAACGACCGAATTCAGAATATGGAGCCTTGTCACCCTGAGACCCTACTAGTGACCGCGATTGCTGGATTGAGGCCCAATTCGATGTTTCGTTGGACCTTGTGTCAGAACAAGCTGGCTACCTTTCAGGAATTTCTCGTACGAGCTCAACAATTCATTATTGCCGAAGAATCAATGTCGGTTCCCAGTTTCGACTTCACGCGAAGGAAGACAAAACTGAGTCAGGTACAAAGAAGAAGAATAAGAAGAATTTTGGGAAAGCGCAATATCGTAATTACTCAAAAGGCTATGAAAATACTCCGGAATCCAGAGCTGCCCGAGATCAATATTCAGACAACGTGAGGACAGGCTATCAGGCAGTTTATTCAGCCGGTGCAGCCACAATATATGAAGAATTGAAAGGAAAAGGGATTATTCCTGATCCGAAACATGTGAGAACTCCTGAAGATAAGCTGGATAAAACTCGATACTGTGCGTACCATAAGTCTCCGGGACACAATACCGATGAATGTCTCAGTCTATTATCGGCCCTTTTACGTTTAATTGGACAGCCACAACTTCAAAAGTTCAGAAATTTTGATAATCGCCGGAAAGGAAGACCCGTAGATCTTTCAGATGAAGAAGATGATGATAATCGACCCGTTAACCCGAAGAGAGTCCGTGCGAACGATAAGGAAGTTTTTACATTTTCTACTCTTGTCGGTACTTTGACCGATAACTGCAAAAAACCCAAAACGCATGACGCATCAAACCTTTCTCACAGCATACCTCGAGTAAACTCTAATACCAAACAGCTGGATACTTCTCGGCAAAAAGCTAAAGCCTATGCTAGGGAAGCACAAAATGCCGGGAAACAAGTTATGAATGTTGATCTTCGAGATACTATTAATAAACGAAATTGCCCCATTACATTCAGTATCGAAGATGCCAATCTGTTCGCTCATCCTCATTCCGAAGCTCTCATTATCACCGCTCCGATTGGAGGTATCCCTGTGCACCGAATTATGGTTGATACCGGAGCATATTCAAGTATTTTGATGTTTCGCACTTTCAAGAAATTGGGTTTGGACCCTGCAGACATTAGGCCCTGTAACGATCAGATTCAAGGTTTTAACGGAAGTATTTCTTGCCCTATTGGTGAAATATTACTCCCCATTCGATTTGGTGGCTTTGGGCCAAAATCCAAGATCATTATGGAAACTTTCAAAGTCCTAGATGTTCAAAATGAGTATAATGCTGTTGTAGGGTGGACTGCTCTTTACAAACTCCGCGCTGCTGTGTCAATTTTTCATTATGCCTTGAAGTTCCCCACCATTGAAGGAGAAGGCACTCACTATGGAGATCAACGGGAGGCGCAAAGTCTGACGTTGCTCTTAACTTCACATAACCTTCATGTATGCGGAGTACAGGAGACTGATAGCTCTATTGAGTTGAAAGATCCAATCCTTCCTAATGCCAAAATGACAGATCAATCTTCTTCAAATACCGACATCTCATCGGTCCGTGATACCGATATCACTAAGACGTCGGATTCGCTTAAAACCTCGGATGGAGTCCTCGACCAAGGACAACCTCTTTCTGCATAGGATATGAGAGTGCACGAAGATATAGGTCCAAGGATGCCATTTAAAGATAAGAGTCATCACGTTCGAGCGGAACCAGTTGAAGATATCGACATTATTTACATGGATGAACTAACCCAAGAAAAATCGTTGCGCATTGGAGCTAGTCTTCAAGAACCCACACGTTCGCGCTTAATTCAATTTCTTCGATCAAATTCCGACGTATTCGCTTGGAAGCATGAAGACATGAAGGGGATAGACCCGCAGAAAGCATATCACCGGCTAAATTTGGATAAAACCGTCAAGCCCGTCATACAAAAATGCCGGAAATTCGGACCAGATCGTCAGAAAGCATTGGAAGAAGAAGTGAACAAACTCATAGACAATAAGTTTGTTAAAGAATCCAAATACCCGACGTGGATATCAAATCATGTTTTGGTCAAGAAAAGAAGTGGCCTGTGGCGCCTATGCATTGAGTTCTCAGATCTGAACCAAGCATGTCCGAAAGATAGTTATCCAATTCCTCACATCGATTACATGGTGGACGCCACAGCGGGGCATCAACTCATGAGTTTTTTGGATGCTTATTCTGGCTATAATCAAATCCCCATGTACCCCGATGATGCTGAACATACTTCGTTTTATTCAGCACGAGGTCTTTATTGTTATGTCATGATTACTTTTGGGTTGAAGAATGCGGGGGCCACATATCAAAGGTTGGTCAATAAGATGTTCGCTCCCTTGATCGGTCGTACAATGGAAGTTTACGTAGACGACATGCTGGTGAAATCGGAACAAGCCTCCAATCATATAGCCCATCTTTCCGAAGTCTTTGACATTCTCTGTGAATATTCAATGGTACTTAACCCTAAAAAGTGCACCTTCGGGTTGGATCAGGAAAATTTTTAGGATACATGGTGAGCCAAAGGGGGATCGAAGCTAATCCCGTCAAGATTCAAGCCATACTTGATTTGGCTCCTCCGACGTCCATTAAAGGTGTTCAAGCTTTAACTGGTCGGCTAGCAGCTCTGAATCGATTCATTTCAAAGTCGATGGATCATTGTAAGCCTTTCTTTGACGCTATCAGAAAGAAGAAGCCATTTGAAAATGGACCACAGAATGTCAGAATGCTTTTGATAACATTAAAGAAGTCCTTTCACATCTTCCAACGCTGCAAAAACCTCTCCCCGATGAACTTTTATATTTGTATCTGGGAGTAAGTGATGTTGCTGTTAGCGCTGTTCTTATACAACAAGATGGACTCCAGCAGTTCTCGATATACTATGTCAGCAAGGCTTTACATGACGGTGAGTTGCGATATCTGTATATGGAGAAGTTAGCCTTTGCTTTGATCATTGCTGCACGAAAGTTGCGACCATATTTTCTGGAACATTCTGTTGTTGTGTTCACATCATATCCACTCCGACAAGTCCTCCACCGACCTGACACGTCGGGAAAAATGATCAAGTGGGCTATAGAGCTTGGACAGTTTGACATTCAGTATCAACCACGAACTGCCATCAAAGCCCAAGTGTTATCCGACTTCATAGCAGAGTTTACCCCATCTATCAACACAGTTATTGAGGATCCGACATGGACTCTCTACATCGATGGATCATCCACCGCTATACGAGCTGGAGGAGGAATCGTTTTAGTCAGTCCTGATCAACAAGTGTTTTGTTACTCTGTAGCATTCACTTTCCCGGCTACTAACAATGAAGCTGAATATGAAGCTCTCTTATCAGGTCTACATTTTGCTGAATCCATGAGTGTTTCCTCCCTCCGCATATTTTCTGATTCTCAGTTACTAGTCAGCCACATCAATGGTACCTATGAAGTCAAGGAACCACGATTGCTGCCTTATTTTGATCTTGTCAAGAAGAAGTTATCGCGATTCAGAATGACGTTAGAACATATACCTCGATCGTCTAACATTCAAGCAGATGCTCTCTCACGTTTGGCCTCTTCAACCGATTTGAACAATGTCGAATTTGTGCAAATCACTCAACAGACGACTTCCTCAACAGTCTCTACCGACGTCGCTATGATCGATGCTGCTTCGCCAATTCCAAATTCAACTGGGATGGATCCAATCATCAACTACCTTCAAACCGGGGCTGTGCCTGAAGAACCAAAAGAAGCTCGCACCCTTCGTGTCCGTGCTGCTCATTTCACGATCGATCGAGAAACATTGTACAAGCGTGGATATTCCACTATGTTGCTTAAATGCTTGTCGGAAACTGACGCCCGACGTATTCTTCAAGAAGTACATGAGGGCGTCTGCGGTACCCAGCAAGGGGCACAAGCTTTATCCCACAAGATTCTCCGACAAGGTTACTATTGGCCGACTGTCAAGAAAGATGCCGCAGACTGGGTGCGAAAATGCCACAAGTGTCAGATATTTGCTCCCAATGTTAATCAACATCCTGAACTCCTCAAGTCAATATATAGCCCATGGCCGTTCGCAAAATGGGGGATTGATTTAATTGGTCCACTTCCGACAGCAAAGGGAGGTGTTTGATTTGCGATATTAGCTGCTGACTACTTAACCAAATGGGTAGAAGCTGAACCCCTTGCAACCATTACCGAACAAAAAATGATTTATTTTGTTTGGAAGTCCATCGTCTGTCGGTTTGGAATACCGAACTCCATTACAACCGACAACGGTCGTCAGTTCGAAGGAAAAAGATTTGAAGGCTTTTGTGAAGATTATGGCATCAAGCATTTCTTCTCGTCACCATCCACAAGCTAATGGACAAATAGAAGCTGTAAATAAGATCATCAAGAATGGTCTAAAAACTCGACTTGAGACTGCAAAGGGATCGTGGCCTGATGAGCTACCCCATGTCCTTTGGGCCTATCGGACGACGACACGAAACTCAACTGGAGAAACCCCGTTCTCGTTGACATACGGAACCGAAGCTGTGATACCTGCTGAACTCACTTCTCCAACATATCGGATTACCCATTTTTCCGAAGAAGCCAATTCAGGAAACTTAATAACCAATTTCGACTTGGTCGATGAACTACGGACCGAAGCTGAAATTCGAAATGCTTCTTACAAACGACGTAGTGAAAAGTACATTAATTCAAAGCTCAAGCCACGTTCATTTGTCGTAGGAGATCTTGTGTTGAAAAGAGTTACCGGGGCCAACGTCAGTCCGTTACAACCGAAATGGGAAGGACCCTTCCAAGTGAACCGTCTAATCTCCAATGGTACCTACCGACTTGAAACTTTAGATGGTGTTCCCCTTCAATACCCTTGGCATGCGACCTATCTGAAAAAGTATTTTCACTAAACCTGAGGGTTGAACCCTTATCTCCGATGTATGAAAATCTTTTGTCCTGCCTATGTACAAAACTTACTTTTTGTTGTCAATAAAGTTTGTGTGACGAACCACTATAATTTGTTCGATCACTCGGACCTCAATAAATTGGTCCTCGTTGCTAAGGCTAAACGTGTTTTATACCCTGAAGTTGGTATGACCTGGCCAAACGCGACAAAGCCGGATACTTCCAAGCCCTGAAGATGGTTTGGGGAGGCTTATGCTCTACAATTTCAAATCCAGACGTTGATTTGATGAGCTTACAATAAATATTTCTGAGTTCTTTGAAACATTCAAAGACTTTTACAATAAAAGCAAGTTTGTTATAACTTGTTCTGATGAAGAGTTTATAGATATTGGGTACGCTATAAATTACACCGATATCGAGATTTCAGACAAACTCATAAGAAATTAATATGTAAGCGCCCAAATATCATGTCGAAAAAATCAAAAAACATGATTTGCTACACATTCATCTATCATTATTCCGACATGTTTTGACTTGTCATGGCAATACATTCATAAGTATAACAAAATCATTAAACATTGAATTTCATTCAAAGCAAAATATTGTCATTACATTCGATGAAGAGAAATGAAAAACAACAACTAATTATCAAGTTTCATTCAAATCATCTTTGTTTGTCCCCGACGATGAAGCCCCTCCGACTGTGGAAGATTGAGAATATCCGGCCTCAGCTTTGCCCTTATCTGTCGCATCCAGGTTATCTATCAATCTTTGGCCCAGGCGCTGCATCATTTCATCTTCTTTTTTTTACCACTGCTCGAACGACGTTGCTTTTTATGATAACGATGTCATCATCTTCATGAATAATTTGATCGTCGTCGGAGGGAGGCACTTCCGTCAGCCAACCTTTGGCTTTTGCATCGTCTTCAGCCACTTTCCTCAAAGCAAAGCCTGTGATAGCGTCAATGAGCTCCTCGTCAGAGAGGCTTTCAAGTGTCTCCGCAACAAAGGCCTCAGCAATTGCCTCGACGCATATGTTTGCCATTTTGGGGGTTTTTAGCCTTTTCTACCTCAAGGACCATATCGATGAAGGCCCGACGAATTTTAGCTTTACGCTCTTCCGACAAGGGCGCCATGTCTAGTTCAAGCATCCGACTTTCTTTCCGCTTGAGAAGTCGGTCGGCAAAATCGCGCTCATCTTGGTCCGCCGGGGTATGAGCACTTTTGATCTCAGGGTTAAGGCGATGCTTTTCCAACTTTTCCAGAAGGAAAATCCGCAGCTCATCGACGCTATAAACGCCACTTTCAACATGGTCGATGACCCAGCGCAACATTAGAGCAACATTCAACTCCAAGTCCCATTCAGTCACGACGTCATCACTTAACGCCTTGTCGGATTCCGGCATAGTCTTCTTACCGACGTCGATACCCTCCTGAAATTTGAGTTCGGCCGTGGCTGCCATCTCTTGACGGAGCTTAGTCATAGCAATCTCATGGGCCTCACGACTTCGGATTAGCTCAGCATCTTTGTCAAACCGATCTTTACGGACAGTTTGAAGCTCAGCCCTCAATCTCATGAGTTGCTCATCTTTCTCTTTTGTTGTTTCTTCAACTTTAGCCAGTTGAACCGATAAGAGATCATGGGCCACAAGAAGTTTTCTCTCTCGGTTTTAAGTGCGCTCACCTCGATTTGTGCCGCCTTTAGCTGGGCATCTTTTTCCGACATCGATGCTTCATAACGGGACTTCTCATCCTCTAAGGAAGCTATGGCACCTTCTTTCAAGCTCACTTCATGCTGCTTCTCGTCAAGCTCGTGAACTCTACCTCGATAACTTTCCTTGGCCGCTATGAAGCTGACAAGTGCCCGTCCCAAGCAACCTCGAGCATAACTGAATTTCTGGTCGTCGGGCAGAGACACAATTCCGGCGTGAGTTTTCGGATCCCACGACATCAGCAGGACTTTCGCCGCCTTCACTGCCTCGTCAGGAAATCGATGATTGTTTGTGACTTTTGGCTCGACTATAGTTTGGAACATTGCAAACCAGGGATCGAACACATCCTCTGGCAGCTTTAACTCTGCAGCTTTCTTCTCGTTTACTCTAAGGAAAGAGTCCCTCAGGATGATCTCGGGCTCTTCTTCCTCCTTGCCCTTGCCTGAACCGACGTCTTCTTTCTTTCTCATCCGTTCCGCTACATGAGATACACTCGATCTTTTACGGCGATGAACCAAGCCTAAGCCAGGTTCCTCTGGCGCTTCTTGAGAGACTTGAGTCTCGGTCACATGCTCGATCACCGGCATAATCACTTGTTGTATCGGTTCAACACTAAGTGGTGCCTGATTGTTTGTGGCAGCTGGTTCATTCACAATAGCTGGACTCGGCTCCACCCTTGTCGCTGATGGCTCACCGACAACACCCTGAGATCGCTTGGGGTTCTTCTTCCATGCTTTGAGGAGATTCATGCGTCCAGCCATCTCGGTTGATCGGAGATTTTTGTTCATCCCAATCTTGTTTATTAAGTCTGAATTCGGGTTGCGTCTCCGATGATCTTCTGCTTCAATAGGATCTCCAAAACCGAAGTATCCCAATAATGGATAATAATCTGTCGAACATGACATCTCAAGTTAAGACCGATATCATTAATATGAAGAACAAAGTAAAGCTAGTAAGGAGCTTACCCGGTTGAAATGAAGAATCTAATATCCCGGGAGATAAGCCAGCTAGCTCCAGCCGAGAATCCTTCACCAGTCGTTGGTATCTTCGTTTATTTGAAGAGACTTCGAACAATTTATCAACTCGATCGTACAGTAAACCCTCAAATCTAGGTTCTTTCTTCCCCGCTGGTTTTGCTACAATGTCACAAAAGTCTACCTGTTAGCGAAAACAAAAAAACAAGATATTAATACTCAAAGTGAAGAAAAAGGCAAGCAACTTACAATAACCAGACTTAATAGCCATCGGGATACTCGTCCCATTGGCAGAAGGTCGTTGGCAAAGTCGGCACACTGCCAGTCTCCACCAACCCACAGTCATTCTTCCTGGAATCCATGAAGTGTGTCGGGAATTTCAGTTATTAATTCTCCGACTTTAACTCTTGACTGAGGTTTACCGACAAGTGAGAAAGTTACAAGTGGGTCCGTCACTTGTCTATCTGGGCTTTTTCTAAAAGTAAACATGCTTCTCATGTCTCTTGCTGACGGCAGATCCCACTTCTTTTCGGCTAAAAGCACGAGCAGACCGATAATTCGTTTCCATGAATTTGGAGCAATTTGGCACAATGGGAATTCCCAATTCCTTAAGTATTCAGTGATTATGCGCGACAAAGGGAATCGCAACCCCGATCTTAAGCTTTCAGGGAACACGCCGACACACCCTGGTGGCGGACACGTAATCCTTTCCCCCGGATATGGCGAAAATAAGTGTACCGACGTAGGGACTCGCATCTCACCTCGCAACATAATGACATCAACGTCTGTCAATATGCTCGGTTCACCATGAGACGTAACTTCGGGGTCCGGCCACCTTCTAACAGGCCGCCTCCAAAATCTCGGGTCATCAATAGCATTTTCCTCCACTGTTTGTCCCCCTCAATGTCGTTTAACCGAATATTTAAACACTCGATAAACACCGGATTCCACCGATTATATTCAGCTAGTAATTCCAACTCCCCGGAGTGGACCATGTTGATCATCATGACATCCAACTCGTCGTCACCAGAAGACGCCCACGATACACTCATGATTTGAAGAAAAATATGCCAAAGAAGATAAATATAACAAAGAAATAGCTCTTACCACAAGAAGAAATTTACAGATCTGGGATGCTTCGAGAACAGTTGTGAGGCGACGAGATTATAAGAAAATAAGAAATTTGATTGCAGAAAGAAGATGAAGGTAAAGTAAATCTCAAGAGACGATTTCCTATTTATACTGAACCCTAAAATCAGTAATGACCGTTGAAAGGAGGAAAAAATGGGGGCGCGTGTGCTGAACTCTCTAGATGTACGAGTCGACACGATCTTTGAGAATCGCACCTCTTACTAATAGCTACGTGGCCTATCAAAAGTAACCGTTGCCCCATCAGCAAACGTTGCAATTAATTTTAATAAATTGCGCTGTTTCAGCTTTCAGTACCATTTTTGTCAAGTGTGAAGACATCGGAGGGACGACTGCAAAAACCGACATGTCCCGCTCGCTTAAATTACTTGTTTCCCAGTGTATTTTCAGCATCACTGCCCGTCTTTTCTCAAGACATCCACTAATACTGAGGGCCACCTTGTTGACATGGTTTTTGGTAAACCGAGTTAGTAATACTTATCAGGTTTTTATGCTCAGTAAATGGAAGATTATATTCCCTCAAAAGGTTGACATCTTCGTGGGTCCCGAGGCAACCACATATCGGGTAAAAATGAAACAAGAACTGACGTCTTCATCAACTAACCGACATCTCATGTCGGTTATGACATGTCGGTTATGACATATCGGTTATGATATGTCGGTTATGGTTTATCGAGCCGATATCTATGACTTACCAAACCGACATCATAAGGCGGCGCCAACTCAGCACAAGTCATCATTACACCTTGCCACATGGCGCGCTACAAGGTTAACTGGCAATTAGCTGCCATTGACTTTTCAAAATGTAATGATTATTATTCTGATAAGGTTGTACGAGAATATAAAAGAAGAGGGGAAATTTTCCCAAGGAGAGAGAGAGACAGTGAATAATACAGATATTCCCTTTCAATAAACTTAGAGCTTTTTTCAAAAAATACATCTTTTCTGAACATTTAACTTCTGGTTTCATTACATAATCGTTGTTGATTCTCACATAACAACAGTTATCCCTCCTTTACTTAATTTGAAATTTTACGTTAAATTTTTAAATATATTATTATTTATTTATTTTTTTACAGTGTAAATATTTATTATTTATTATTTAAGTGATAAGTATTATTTTATCTCTTTGATAAATTTTTATTATTATTTTTTACTTTAAGTAGCATAACTAATCTATCGTGGAGAAGATCTTAACAAAATGTGTAATGAATATAGGATTGAACATGAATTATCAACTGGGTGGGTCCATACGAATTTTTTCTCTCGAACAGAAACCCTTTACTCTCTCTCGAACAGAATCCAGATCCTCTTTCCGGTCACCCCCCCTAGCCTTCTTCCAGGCATCAGCCCTCCGTTTTCGGCTTGGCCGAGGTGAGAGGATGCTTTTTCGCCTTAATTTCAGTCGGGAGTGGGCCGATCTTGTAGCGGCTCCCGGAGTTGTTGCGGCGTGGCCCTCGTTTCGGCTCAAGTTGGGGTCGTCGTGTCGTTTTCTCCTCCTCCGGCCTCGTGCCCGGCCGGGAGTCCTCCCGTTGGCCACCTTATTGTGTTTTCTGGTTGGAGGCTCCCGGAGGCTGAGCTTTCTTTCTCGGCCTCGGTGGCGGTTGTGTAGCTCGTTGTTGCTGTTCTTCGCGTGGGCATATTCTCTTCGGTGCGGATGTTCTGTGAAGGCCAAATCTGGACTGAGAATTTACTCCTCATCAATCTTTCTAGGTGACTCGATTTCGTCGCAGTTTTTGGGTCTGGGGTTTCGGTCTGCTTCTCTTTTGGGCTTCTGTGCGGTTGACTTTGGCTTGTGCGCTGGTTCGGACGGCCAGGTGTCCTGTGTGATAGGTGTAGGGGAGATCTTATTATCAGTGTATGTTTTTAGGTGTGTGTTGTTTTTCTTTTTTTTTTTTCCATTTTT
>CACSLK010021934.1:1253069-1264336 GCA_902706635.1 Striga hermonthica | reverse complement strand
GCATTCGGAGCAATCTGAGGCGATCACTAAGCGCCCTCGTCTGAGCCATACCACCGACACCCTGTCCATAAAGCCTTCCTCCCTAATGAAGGCCTCGGTGAATGACGTGGTGACCCGCCTTGAGGGGGATCTTCTTGAAGATGACCTCAAGGATGACGGCGTTACTTTGCCAGAGCGCGGTGACCAGTTTGTGCAGTGGCTTGCCTAGGTATTACCTTCTGCCCTTACTCTGGTCTTTTTCTTTCTCGACCATATGTGTTGTATCCCCTATACTGAACTTTTATGTTTTTCATCGATCATAGGGCTTGGTTCAATTTTTACCCTTGGCCAAGGATGCCCGAGATAGCTCTGGGAAGTCAATCAAGAAGCTCGAGAGAGTCATTTGCGAGCTTAATGATAAAAATTCCTCTCTCCTGCTCCATCAGGGCAAGCTCCAAGAGACGGTAAAAGATCCAAAGGTTGAGCTCGATACCTAGCTCCATTAGTGAAGAGCTCTCCAAGAAAGAGAAAGCTCTTGCATAGAAAGATGCTGCTCTTGCGATAAAGGAGGTGACGGTCGTGGAAAGAGAGGCCGCCTTAAAGAAGAAGGAGATGGCTCTCGAGCAAGAGCGGGCTGCTCGAGCACAGGCAGAGGCATCTCGAGTGGAGTTAGAGGCCACCTTTGCTAAGGAGAGGGCGGTCCATGCCCAAGACAAGCAATGCTACGCCAACGCCACTGCTCTCCGGGCTAGGCAAATTCTGTGGGCCACGACCACGGGGCAACTCTTCCTTCGAGAGTATAGTGACCAAGTGGTGACTGACTTCGTGCAGTCACCACAATATTTGAAGGAAGTCCAAGATTTCGGGGTGGACTGTTTCCAGTTTGCCCTACAGAAAGCGAGTAAGCAAATTGCTGAGGATGATTTCGAGCAGCTCGACCCGAGCGCTATCTGGGAGGCCTTGTCTAAGGTTCCTCCTAGCTTCCGTGGCGACCCTACTTTACCGCTCGAGCATGAATGGTGGTCAGGTCTGCTCGAGAAAACCTTGGCTCGATCTGAAACGCTTAAAAAGAGCTTTGCTCTGCCCGATGGCACGACTCCACCTACCTCCATGTTGATCGCTATGGCCGAATCCATTCGTCAGCGTCCACTTAACGAGGCATGCGATTCAACCTCTGGGACTAGCCACCCACCCGATCCTCATGCTTCCACCAGCAATGCCGACGCCGCTGCCACCGCTGTTCCTCTTTCATAGATCAGCTTGTTTTATCTAATTTTAATTGTAACTTGTGTTTTAATGAATCTTTGTAAACTTTGGACTCTTTGTGTTCTGTTGTTATGAATATATGTTTGCTCGACTTTCTCTGTTTCTTCGTTTCTTTATCACCACTCGTGCTATGATCTGGCGATCTTGACCAACTGTTCAACTGGGTAATCGAGACTTGTAACCTGATATGTCTTTGCTTAAAACGAACCTTAACATATAACCAATACATGCTCCATACATGCACTTGTCTTTACACACTCACTTTTAATCAATCATTATCATATTTTGGGATTTTGAACTGCGATTTGTGACACATGCCCACCCTCGAGGGAGTGGGCGTTACATGCGACCATCCAGCCTCTCGGCCTTAGTCGCGATGGATTTTTATCTTCGAACACATGCCTACCCTTGAGGGAGTGGTTGTTACATGCGACCATCCAGCCTCTCGGCCTTAGTCGTGATGGATTTTTATCTTCGAACACATGCCCACCCTCGAGGGAGTAATCGTTACATGCGACCATCCAGCCTCTCGGCCTTAGTCGTGATGAATTTTTATCTTCGAACACATGCCCACCCTCGAGGGAGTGGTCGTTACATGTGACCATTCAGCCTCTCGGCCTTAGTCGTGATAGATTTTTATCTTCGAACACATGCCCACCCTTGAGGGAGTGGTCATTACATGCGACCATCCAGCCTCTCGGCCTTAGTCATGATGGATTTTTATCTTCGAACACATGCCCACCCTCGAGGGAGTGGTCGTTACATGCGACCATCCAACATCTCGGCCTTAGTCGTAATGGATTTTTATCTTCAAACACATGCCCACCCTCGAGAGAGTGGTCGTTACATGCGACCATCCAGCCTCTCAGCCTTAGTCGTGATGGATTTTTATCTTCGAACACATGCCCACCCTCGAGGGAGTGGTCGTTACATGCGACCATCCAGCCTCTCGGCCTTAGTCATGATGGATTTTTATCTTCGAACACATGCCCACCTTCGATGGAGTGGTCGTTACATGCGACCATCCAGCCTCTCGGCCTTAGTCATAATGGATTTTTGTAAATGACATGTCATCAGGGTTAATCTAGACATTCCAGCCATAAAGTAAGTTGATAGACAATAAGTTGTAGAGGTTCCAATGCGCCATTTCATTAATTATCAAATAAAAGGGATTAATTACATTGATTCCAGCGAATGTTTTCATAAATAAAAGAAAAAATTTAGGCATAATATTTCTTCAAGTTAGCCACATTCCATGACCTGGCTAGGGATCTTCCTTCTGCATCCTTTAAAGAATACGCCCCTCCAGCATGGAACTTTTCGATGAGGTATGGTCCTTCCCAGTTCGGCTCTAATTTTCTGACGAGCTTCAACACATCGATTCTTTTTCATACCAGGTCGCCCACCTGGAATCTTCGCACCTTCATCTTCCTATCATGCGCTGCTCGCATCCTCTGCTTGTATGCCTCGACTCTAATTGAGCCCTTTCCTTGAAGCTCTTCGATAGTGTCGAGAGCTGCCATCATTAAGTTTTCATTCTGTTCTCGATCATATGTGCTCGATATCTGGGATTGAACCTCGACCTCAACCGGCAACAAAACTTCCATCCCATAAACCAGACTAAACGGTGTTTCCCCGGTGGTCGATCGGGGCGTTGTTCTGTATGCCCATAACACTGAAGTGAGTTCATCAACCCACGCTCCTGATGCCTTCTCCAGCCTTGTTTTGAGACCGTTTAGTATGATCCTATTGGTTACTTCAACCCGTCCATTAGCTTGCAGATGGGCGACTGAAGCAAAGTGTTGCTCAATTTTCATGTCCTCGCACCATGATCGAATCCGCTTTCCATTAAACTGGGTCCCGTTGTCTGACACTAACACCTTAGGGACTCCGAACCTGCAGCAGATGTTATTATATAAAAAATGTATCACTTTCTCCTCCGTGATTTTGGCCCAAGGTTCGGCTTCCACCCACTTTGTGAAGTAATCGACCGCAACAATTAAGAATTTTCTTTGTCCGATTCCTTGGGTCATGGGCCCCACCAGATCAACACCCCACTGAGCGAATGGGATGGAAGCGCTCATGGTCATCATTGCCTCGGCTGGTTGATGAATGAGCGGGCCATGCTTCTGGCACTGTAAACACCTTCTTACCATCGTTGTCGCATCTTCTTTCATTGTCGGCCAAAAATATCATGCCCTTAGAGTTTTGGCCACCAAGGAGCTCGCTTTGCTGTGATCACTACAGCACCCCTCATGGATTTCCCTCAGCACATATCGCCCTTCTTCTTTGGTCACACACCGTAAATGCGGGCCAGCGTGCGATCTTTTGTATAAAATCCCTCCGTGCTCAAAGAACCTCCTTATTACTTTAACAGCTCCTTCCTTCAAGTCTTTAATTATCAGGGCCCTCCAATCCTCAACTTCTTCTATCTCGGCCACCTTCTTCTCGACCACACTCTTCTCCATATGTAGCAGGGTTACACTCCTGCTCTTGCAGTCGACCATATTCTGTGCCACTTTAGATAATAAGTCCGCTCGACCATTTTCTCCTCGAGGTATCTGGATAAACTTGAAAGAATCGAAATCCTCCTGCAGCTTCTTCATCTCCTCCACATACTTCATCATCCTTTCCGCTTTGATCTCGAACCCTTCTTGCAATTGACCCACCACTAACTGTGAGTTTGAATGTATCTGTCTTTTCGAGCTCCTCCAGCTAGGGCCAACTCGAGTCCCTTAATGACTGCCTCATACTCCGCCTCATCATTTGATACCCGATATGCCATTTTGACTGCAAACTCGAGGCTCTCACCCTTTGGCGACATAAGCACGATGCCTAGGCCACCTCCGGCCCTCGATACCGACCCATCCACGAACACTCGCCAAACCCCTTCAGCCTCTTCCTCTTCCTTTGTCCCTTCTTGTATAAAATCGGACAACGCCTGGGCCTTGATCGCCCTCCTCGGCTCATAAACTATCGTGTATTCACTCAACTCAACCTCCCACTTGACTAGTCGACCCGATACAGAGGGTCGACCCAACGTTTCCCCCAATGGCAAATTCGTCCTAACTTTCACCTTATGGCCCAAAAAATATGGCCTCAGCTTTCTGACAGTAACAACCACTGCCAAGGCGCCCTTCTCCATCAATGAGTACCTCCTCTTCACGCCTTGCATCACCTTGCTCACGTAATAAATCAGAAATTGGGCCACTCCTTCCTCCCGCAGCAACACCGAACTTACCGCCGTCTCTCCAATGGACACGTACAACACCAAATCCTCCTCTTGTAATGGTTTTACTAGAAACGACAAGTCGACTAACACCCTTTGCAATTCCTCAAATGACTTCTGGGCTTCTTCCGTCCATTGGAACTTCGAGCTCTTCCATAGCGTTTTGAACAAGGGCCCACTCTTCTCGGCCACCTTTGAAATGAAACGGTTCAAGCCCGAAATTCGACCAGTTAAGATCTGCACTTCCTTCACATTCGTGGGGGGTTTCATCTCGACCACCGCCCTCACTTTCTCCGGATTAACTTCGATGCCCCTTTTTGTTACCATGTAGCCAAGAAACTTCCCCGACTTGAACCCAAATGAGCATTTGGAGGGGTTCAATTTCATCCCATATTTTCGCAGGGTCATAAATGTCTTTTTCAAGTCACTCACATGGCCGATCTCCTCTTTGCTCTTGACTAGCATATCGTCCACATACACCTCCATATTTATCCCAATCTGCTCCTTAAAACTTTTATCCACTAATCTTTGATATGTTGCCCCTGCATTTTTTAGGCCAAATGGCATCACCACATAACAATAGATTCCTCGACTCGTCACGAAGCTGAACCTTTTCCGGTCTTCTCGCGCCAAAGGGATCTGGTGGTACCCCTGCGACGCATCCATCAGGCTGAGTAATTCGCATCCGGCCGTAGAGTCGACCAGCTGATCGATTCTGGGCAAGGGGTATAAGTCTTTCGGGCTCGCTTTATTCAAATCTCGGAAGACTATACACATTCGCCACTTCCCCTCTGACTTCGAGACCATCACCATATTCGACAGCCATTCTGGGAATTGGATCTCTTTATGTGGCCCGCCGCCAAGAGTTTATCTACCTCCAACTCGATTACCTTATCCATCTCTGCACCGTGATGTCTCCTCTTTTGCTTTACCGGCCTCAAAGTAAGGTCGATATTTAGTCGGTGCTCGATGACTTCAGCCTTGATACCAGTCAGCTCCTCCATTGAGTACGCAAAGACATCTGCAAACTCCCTTATCATGCTAATCAACTTCGATCTCACTAGCTCCTCCAAGTCTTTCCCAATTCGAAATTTCCTCTCCTCATTGCCTTTCACCATCTGAATTTCCTCAATCTCCCCTCCTGGCTGCATCTCCACCTTCTCTTTGCCCTTATCCGCCGCCGCCCTATCTTCTCTCGACCTCGAGCTCCCCGGTCTGCTCGGCATTTCATTCCCTCCCTTTATCTGTCTCTTAGCCAACTGCTTGTTGCTCACCGTGGTTTGATAGCAACTCCGGGATGTAAGCTGATCCCCTGTGACCTCACCAACGTGTTCACCCACAGGATACTTGATCGTCATATGGTACGTTGATACGACCGCTGGAATGCATTCAGGCTCGTTCTTTCTATGATAATGTTATACGATGATTCCGCTCCGACCACCACAAATCTGACCATCCTAACTTTCCGAGTCAGCCCTTTTCCCAAGGCCACAGACAGGCTTACTTCTCCCATTGGCATAACTTCCCCTCCATTAAAACCATACAAACCCGTGGCCACCGGTTTCAATTCCACATTCAACTCCCGGTTGATATGTACAAAACAATCATAGAACAAAACATCGACCGAGCTTCCCGTGTCAATAAATACCCTTTTCACGTCAAAACCCACAACCTCCGCAGTAATCACCAAAGAATCATTATGAGGTATCACCACCCCTTCAGCGTCCTCCGCCTGAAAGCTAATCTCCGGTACTCGGGCCATGATGCTCACTTCTTCTCTCTTTCTCTTCATTGCTCGAACATGCCCCCTCCTAGCATTATTCGAGTCCCCGTCTGTTGGTCCACCCGAGATCATATATATCGTGCCTCTCTTCACCTGGCCCCTATCTCCCTGCCTTTCCCGGTCTCCACCTCCTCGCATCCTCTTTCCTTTATCTCTCCTTCGACCATCTCGACCTCCTTGAGTATCGTCCTCATCATCATCGTCGCGATCACTTCTTTCCACCGACTCCTCGCGGTACCTCCTCTTCTCTTTTCCCCACGCCTTATCCTGGTAAACGAACTCCTTGAGGTGCCCTGCTCGAATAAGGCATTCGATTTCGTCTTTGAGGTGTCGACAATCCTCGGTGGTATGACCATAATCTTTATGGAAGCGGTAATATCTCCTCGACTTAGGCTAAGTGGGCCCCTCGAACCTCGACCTGGGCCACGTCACATCCTTCCCATCAATCTCATTCTCTATAGCCACCAAAACCTCAGCCACCTTTGCGTTCAATGGGGTATAACCATGGAACCTCTTCCCTCCAGAGATAGGCCGATCTTTCCACCTATCCTCACGCCCTCGATCCGACTTAGCTCGCCCCTCCCTCCTGGATGAACCTCTCCTTTTCGGCGAAACTGTCTTCTCCTTTTTTGACTCAGCACGACCCAACTCCTCCAACTTGGCAAATTCTGCCTCAGTCTCTTCGAGATTAATATATTTTCTGCACCTTTTCAATACCTCATCATAAGTACGAGCTGGGGTCTTGGCCAAAGAAGTCCGACATGGCCCCGCTCGCAAACTTCTAATAGGCCTCCTACCTTAACCTCATCGACCGCCGACGGGATCTCTAAGCAAGCCTGGTTGTATCGAGCTACATATTTGCGCAGTGACTCCTTCTCGCCCTACCTCATCGCCATCAGGGTTAAGTATGTCTTCTTCTGGGCCACAACGCTCGAATTTTGATTTATCAACTTCTCCGCAAAATCCTCGAAATCGGCGATCGAGCCTGAGGGGAGCTGCTGGAACCAATCAAGAGCTCCTCCCCTCAAGGTTGATAAGAATGCCCTGCAACTAACATGGTTAGTATATCCATGTACACAGCCATATTCTCAAATGTCCTCACATACCTCGACGGGTTAGAAGTCCCATCGAACACCAATTTAGTATCCTTGAAACTAGATGGCAAAGGCGCGGCTAGTATATCTCTCCAGAACGGATGTCCTCGAGTGCGTCTCTCTGTTCGACCATCCACCTTGGCCTGCAGCTGGCGCAGCTGCTCAACTATCCTCTCCATCTCTCGATCCTGCGGGGCTCCACCTCCCCCGTAACTGGATTCATCTTCCTCTGCATTCTGGTGTGCCCCTGCCACAGTGGTCGGCACTGTGGTGGCTCGAGAGAGGCTATTCGTGATCTGCTACACTGTCTGCGCAGCCGCATCCACCACCATCTGTTGCATTTCCTGTCTGGTCATCACCACATGCTGAGCAGGGCGTTGCTCTCCCACCTGCAGCGGCGCTTCTCCGTGCACCAACAGTCCCGTGGGTCGTGCTTCCTCTGGATTTGGCTGCGGCGGTGGAGGCATCGCCGCCGCGAGTGCCGAGTGAGCTTCCTGGGCGCGACTAGAGCATGCGTCTCCTCCGGGGATCACCGATGACATAACCACGCCCTGTGGGGCAGGCGCGGGCGTGATCGGCGTTTGGGAAGGGCCAGAGAAACCCGGAGGAGGACCAAGCCCCATCGGCCTCTCCGTCGTCCATGCTTCGTCAAACGACTGCTGCAAATTGACCTTGGGAATTCCGTCCGCCATCGCTACGGATCTCAGCACCTCACAAACACTGCTTTTTGAACAAAAGTCCCACAGACGGTGCCAAATGGTAACACAAAACTCCTCGACCGGCTAGAACCCAAATGATCGCCTTCCTTCTCGCCGGTTGAATGTCGTACACCTACAAAGAACTCTCACACCAGAGGGGTTTTCCAGTGAAGAGCCTATGAAGCTTAAGTCAGCGTATATTCAATTAATTCTCAAGTGTAAGTAATAGAATGATTGTTTTCAACAAGAAAAGCTCACCCCCATATATATAGAGGTGAGATACCTGCCCTTAAGGTTGCCCGGATTTGATGAGTTGTCTGCCCTAACTGCCCGCCCGTACATACACAGTGTGCGTGTGTCAGAGGTCACCGTCGCCATTATCTTCTGCACCAATACCCTTTCGACGTGTGTCTTCCTGCACATGGGGTAAGCTGTCAGAGGCGGTTGTCGCTATCCACCAATGTGCTCTCAACACGTGTCCATCTGCACATGGGGTGAATATCCTTCTGAAATTCCGTTAGAGGCTCCTCCACGCGCCTAAGACTAGGCCGATCCATAAGTTGTCAAGTCCGCGAAGTGGTCGACCTGCGGAGGTCTATTGAACTGTTCGGCTGTTCACCTGGTCGAATGGAAGATTGCTCGACTACTTAGCTGGTCGACTGGTTAACTGGTCGATTTTTTTGCCACCTGGCTCAGTCCCATCACGGTCTAGCCTTCTAGGCCAGTTCAGTAAACCGGTTTAGCCTTGTGGGTATAATATCCCATATCGGCGAGCATGACGATCAAGGGGCGAGTGGGTCGGTCATGTGATTATTTTATTTACGCTTCCGTTTGAATAAATGTGGTCTCTTTTGAACCATTTATGCCGATGCATGTGAAAACCTTTTCAAACTTGTGATTTGCATGATGTTTGGGAACACTCGATGAACCCTTATTGTTGAACTTATGATATTTGGTTTTATGAAGTTTGAATATTTAAAATGAGTATATTGTTATGCAATATGAAATGGGTTAATGAAAACCTTTATGAAAACCTGGTAATGAATCCCCGTGGACCCAGATAAGACTTGGGTTGTGAAAAATATTGTTTAACACCCAATAGATTTCGAAAATGATCTCGAAAAAGTTTATCTGAATTTTGGAAAGTCTGGGATTTCTTTAAAAATAAAAGTGGGGTGTTACAGATAGTATCTGCCCCTTTATAACTGTTCGGGGTTGATAGTGTATATCATACTACCCCAGCTCGACCGCCCACTTTACCATCTGACCCGAGGTGTCGAGCTGGTGGAGGATTTGTTTCAAGGGATAGAAGGTAAGGACAGTTATCAAGTATTCAAGGAAATAAAGTCTTAGTTTCCCAACCGTGGTTACAAGGGCGAAGGCTAGTTTTTCCATAGGGAAATATCGCAGCTTTGCGTCATGGAGTGCCTCGCTTACATAATAGACGGGATATTGGCATGAATTTTCCTCCTTAATCAGGGCAACACTTATGGCAACGTCAGAGACTCCTAGGTATAAGTATAGCATTTCCCCAGGTCGGAGTTTCTGCATTGTGGGTGCCCGTCTGAGAATGTATTTGATTGCTTTCAAAGCCTTTTGACATTCGAGAGTCCAATCTGATTTGTGATTTTTCTTGATTTCTTCGAAGAACGGCTTGCACCGGTATTTCGATGATCTTCTCGGGATTTGCGTCGATGCCGCGTTGGCTAACGATGTAGCCTAAAATTTTCCCGAGCCGAAGCCGAAAGTGCATTTCTAAGGGTTGAGTTTCATCGAAAAATCACGCAAAACAGAAAACATTTTATTAAGGTCATTTACATGGTCGGATATGTACACGGACTTGACTAACATGTCATCAACATTCACCTCCATGCTAACACCTATGAAACTAGCAAACATTTTATTGACTAAGTGTTGATAGGTGGCCCCTGCTGGGACATATGAGGATCTCGATATGCACAAATCACGGACAAACATTCAACATAAACCTATGCGTAGCGATCTAAAGGTTTGATGAAGAAAACTTACTGCTTAAAATTTATGTAGATCTGGCTGGCCCGAACAGTTGACCGCAAATCAAATCTTCTCGGAATCGAACAAACTTGACCGATCCAGAAAGCTGACGTCACGGCGAAGTCAACGGCGTTGACCGATCGGAAAACGGAGGATCCACGCGCTCTCACGCGCGCGAGTAAGTCCCAGCTGCTGCAAACTTCCGACGGCGCGTGGCGGCGCGTGCAGCGGCGGCTGGCGGCGATCTCGACGGCGATCTCTTCGTCTCGTTTTTCTGGTCGTCGTGGTATGGTCACTTGCTGGTTTTGGTCTCCAGTTTGGATGTATGATAGATCTGATTGGAATCCCGTATATACCTTAAGATCTTCTACTGTACTCTCAAACAGCTATCTAGATCTTGTATCAGTGGAGCACAAGAAATAGAACTACTCCTTGGAAGAGAGAGAGAGAGGGGCGGATGACTCTCAAAAGATTAGAGATGTTAAACGGGCTAGCCCTAGCTGTTTCGGGCTAGCCCTAGCGGGCTTCGGGTTAAACGGTCCGGGCAAAAAAGGCCCGAATTTAAACGGGCTACCAAAAAAGGACCTAACCCTAACCCTAGCGGGCTTCGGGCTAAACGGGCTATGCGGGCTATAATATTAATAATAATAATAATACTAATAATAATATATAGAAAAAATCAAAAATAAAAGAGTAAAAAATTTATTAAAAAAATAACAACGATTGTTAAAAATTATTTTTAACAGCTATTTAGTATTTACCGTCTATCACTATGTTTCATGTGTCTTTTATTAGTCGTTCTGACTGACTTAAATATTTTGTGTGAAGTACAATAACAATATTGTTAATAATTATCTTTCAAAATCATAATAATTCATTACAACTCATACTTACATGTGAAGTGGAATATCAAAATAGTAATATACAAGTAATTTAAGAGCATATTACTTACTTGATGCAAACATTTACACCGTCCAACCCTAGTTAAACGGGTCAGCCCTGACGGGTTTCGGGCTAGCCCTAGCGGGCTTCGGGCTAAACGGTTCGGGCCTAAAAAGCCCTGATTTAAACGGGCTACTAATAAAAGGACCTAACCCTGTTTTTTTCTGGGCTAAACGGGCCGACCCGTCGGGCCAAGGACCATTTAACATCTCTACAAAAGATGTGGGATTGTGTTCTCTTCTTCCATGAGCCTAATGCTGTAT
>CACSLK010021934.1:1239051-1250947 GCA_902706635.1 Striga hermonthica | reverse complement strand
GGCGGCGCGTGGCGGCGCGTGCGGCGGCGGCTGGCGGCGATCTCGACGGCGATCTCTTCGTCTCGTCATCCTGGTCGTCGTGGTAGGTCACTTGCTGGTTTTGGTCAATGGTTTGGATGTATGATAGATCTGATTGGAATCTCGTATATACCTTAAGATCTTCTACTGTATTCTCAAACAGCTATCTAGATCTTGTATCAGTGGAGCACAAGAAATAGAACTACTCCTTGGAAGAGAGAGAGAGAGGGGCGGACAACTCCCAAAAGATGTGGGATTGTGTTCTCTTCTTCCATGAGCCTAATGCTGTATATATAGAGCTACAGTAGGGACCCTAATGAGAATAGGATAAGGGCTTCTAATATATTAATGCTGTTGGGGCTGTTGGTGTCATCTAGTCCCTTAAGTATGTCTTAATTGGACTATACACATTATATAGTTTGGCATCATAATAATTTGTTTTGTAGAAATCATACTTAAGGGACTAGATGACACACTATATAATGTGTATAGTCCAATTAAGACAACCAAGGAGTTATGGAATTATTTGGATGTGAAGTACAAGATGGAAGATGCCGAGGTTAAGAAATTTTTCGTCGAAAAATTCCTAAAGTACTTGATGTTTGACACAAAATCAGTGGTTAGCCATGTATAAGATATTGGAATCATCTTCCACGATTTGTTGGCCGATGGATTGATTGTGAACGAAGCCTTTTAAGTGGCTGTTATTATTGAAAAGTTATCTCCTTTGTGGAATAACTTCAAGAGTTATCTCATGCATAATCGCAATGAGATGAGACTCAAGGATTTGATAGTTCATCTTCGGAAAGAAGAAGATAACTAAAAATGTGAAGTATTGGCCAATGGAGTGAGATGAGGCTAAGACCAATTTGGTCGAGTCGAGCTCGAGAACGAAAACGCTTTTCATGGCAAACCAAGATGGGATGCCAAAAATCTAAGGGATGTTGTTACGATAGTGACAAACTCCAGTACCTTGTCAAGGTTTACTAACTTCTGAAGAGGGTAAAGGATATTGCAAGCTGTCGAGGACAAGTTAACACTTGCAATAGCTCGATCTTTCCATCGTGGTTCGATTACATACTTGATTTAATTTCCACGTTTATAGTGGATAAGAACAAGAGTCACTTGCCCCTAGGCACTTATAAACGTTGTCCTACAACTCTATATACGGAAATCAGTATTTGTGTAATCCCTCGGCTTCAAGTGTTGAAGAAACCGAAAAGGTAGTGTGCTAAGAATCAATGTTGGAGATCATGGATGTTCTTCACGCCCAAGACATTCATAAGAATCTAGTTAACAAACCATTAATTAAGGTCGAATATAAATTAGTTTATGATCATCGACAAATATGTTATGTCGAAATATGATTTATTCTTTGCATAAGTAGCCTTAATAAAGGTCATCTTACAATTACTGTAAAATAGTAATCTATTGGTTGACGAAATGATAAATAAGTTTGTCTTATTTATTAGGTGTTCTAATTTATGGCATGATAAATTAGTACTTGAATTGTAACACTAGAAGTTGGTCAATATAGAGTTGATTCATACATCAAATATGAAAATCGTGTTAAAATGAAAAGTGAAAAAAACATCTTATTAAACGGTTGCTTAATTCATTAGTCCTCTCGAGATAAGTCACATCGGTAAATGTGATATAAGTGTTTGTGCTAATTCAAGTAGAATGAACAATGTATTAAAACTTTTATAGCTTTAAGCCATATAAGAATGATGTTGATATTCAATGAAATAGTTAAAAGAAATATTCACTCTTGAGTAGGTGATAATTGTTAGTGTTATATACTGAAAGCTTGGCTTTGGATGATATTACACTTTTACCCTTTATGAATGAGAAACATGTTAGATTAAACAAGTTCTACGTTCTGTTGTTTTGCATTAGATAGTGTGGGTCGTCATCGGGCGAACCGAAGATCATGCCATCAGTTACTCGCAAAACAAGAATAAGTGGTTCACAACCCAGATGGACATGAACACCCCATCATGAACGGTTATAGTGTCAACTGTACAGTTTGTCTTGACTGATCAGTTGCACTAGTACATTTATGTATGGAACAGGATCCCAGAGAGGAGCAGTTCGTTTTATACTGATCGTCGTAAACGAACTAGGCCTCGATTAATTACTGCGTACTCTTAACCCGTAAGATATTAAACAGACATATATGTATAGTATTTATTATTTTGATTCACATGGGTGAGGTTTAGTGAACTGGGCCAATAGAACCGCTGTCTTGGGTAATATTGCTACATGTGGAGATTGGGTCAGTGTTCCGGGTATTCAAGTAGGATGTGCTATTAGGATATTTACGGTCACCATGTGCGTTAGTTTGATGATGTCCCCAGAGTGAGTTCATGAAGGATTATTATGCTAAACCCTGCAGGTGGATTAAATTCCGGCATAGTAATAATGTGATGAACGAGCGCTAGCTTCAGTAAAATAATAATAAATTAATTAATTCTTGATTAACAGTAATCGATTTAATTAATGGATATTATATTTTAAACACGGGGAGATAAATCGAGTAATTATTGTTGGAGTCTCAACTGTAAATTGGGCTAGGAAAAGGGAGTACAATAATATTATGTTGGTGGTCCATTTAATATTATTTAATTAATTAAAATAAGTGGCTTGGTCCACAAGTATTTTAATTAATTAAGGAGCCTCAATCGTAATCTCCTAAGGATCCCTACTGTAGCTCTATACATCATTAAGCTCATGGGAAGAGGAGAGAATTCCACATCTTGTAAAACACGCCCCACGCCTCTCTTTTCTCTCTCAGTTCCCATTCGAGCTTTATCTTCTTCTTGTTGTTCCACTGGTACAAGATTAAGAGGTGTTTGAGATATACAGTAGAAGATCTTTGGGTAAAGTGAGACGAAATATATTTTGTCGCACAGAACTAACCGAAGGTCCGATCAAGACGTGCAGCATACCCAGACGACCGTCTTGATGAGTGTTTTCTAACGCCGGCAAGATCGCAGCCGTCCGACCACCTACGCGCCCGCACGCGTCACTGCAAATTCCCAGGACTGCAACTTGTCTTCACCTGTTTTGCACTCATTTGATCCGGTTTTTGATCTGATCTTGTTCGTGCGATCCTAGGATGCGATTTGCAGTCAACAAATTCATTGGTATGCTGTGTACGACCATCCAGAAGATCAACCAGATCGCCATAAATTTTAAGCCGTAAGTTCTCTACGCAAACCTTTAGATCCGCTGCGCATAGGTTTACGTTTTGCTATTGAATTCGTGATTTGTGCATAACGAGATCTTCATTGATCCCAACAAGTGGTATCAGAGCTTGGTTTACTTCTTTGTGTACAAGTTCGAATTTTTATGACTTTATTTGTCAAGATGTGTTCAAACGCAGCCATATATTGGATTATATTCGCATAACTCGGTTTTGCAGGAGTTAGTTTAATCCACTATTATGGCCGATTATGTGTTTGATGAATGTTGATGAATGTGATGTATGGTCTTAAATTTGTTTTTAAAGCCTCGGACATGTCGAGGAATTTGACGGATGAATGTTTGTAATAATTATTCGCCCGGGGGTTGATCGGATAGATTTAATTATTTGTTTAGAAATCATGTACATCCATTCGTTGGATCTAGGATCGGATTATGTAATTTTTTGAATTATATTTTTTGTGTTGTGATCGTGGTCAATTGCTGGGAGATCACAAGAGATCAACGAGCCTCGAAAGATCAACCGGGACGAAGCCCGGAGGTGCGCACGGACACGCGCGAGAGGAAAAAAAATACTATTTTCCAAGCACCAGCGGTGGCCGCCGGCGGCCGGGCGACAGCGACGGCGGGCTGTCGGCGGTGGAGAGGTTTACTTGATGTCCAAGCAGTACAAGATCTACAAGGATACTACTGCAGTGGGAGTTCAGTTGAACATGGAAAGAATATACAAGGTTTCCTTGTTTATGGGAACTCAATATTTAATGGCCATAATAATGGATTTATTTATTTAAATTTATTATGCCATTATTTATTTATTTATTTATTTATGCATGTTAATTAATTATTGTACTTGCATGGGATTAATTTAGAATTGCATATTTAATTATGCATGTTAATTAATTATTGCATTTACATAGGATTAATTTAGAAATGCATAAATACTAAATAAGTAAAAATCATCATTTAAATTATACTAAGTTTGAGAAGGGATTTTAAATTAAAGTTAATTGTTGTAAAATTCCTAAGGCCTCCATTTCTAATTTGTCGGTAAATCAATTAATTGCGGTTGTGGGCTCCCCCTCGGGTGAAATCGCTAAAATTAATTGTAAGAAATTACCAGGAAGAATTTTTTATTAGACGATTAGAGGGATCTTATTAGAGAGTACGGGCTTCCCCTCGGATGACGTATAATCGAATTCGTATGAACTCAGGATCGAGAAATGGGATTCACTTAGAATGCGATTTATTTATAACTGCCCTCGGGGTCCCTGAATTTATTGCATGGCCAAATGGAGACCGACTATTAATTTCATTCGTCATGAATTTAGTTTTGACATATGAAAATTAATGGGCCTTTGAAAGCCCTTCTCTCGCGAATGTTGAGTTGTGTAGAGTTGCCCTCGCATCATGCATTAACTCTCGGTGTTTTGAGATGTCGGTGCATTTAAGTTAATATTGTTTTGAGGATATCAATATTAGCAGTTAAATTCAAATGTGTTTAATCTGTAAAATTATTTTCGTGTTTCTCAGATATTCATCATGTCGTTCAGTCCGTTATCTGTCATTCTAAAAGAAAATCAACTTACTGGTCCTAATTACATTGATTGAAAGAGTAACTTAGACATTGTGTTGACTGTTGAGGGTTATAAATTTGCGATTACTGAGGCTTGCCCGGCAGAGCCCGCGGTTGATGCTCCTGAGCAGGAGAAAGGGAGTATGTTTGGTGGAAAAAGGCTGATGAAATGGCGAAGTGTTACATTCTGGCATCTATGTCAAATGTTCTTCAACATCAGCATCAGTCTATGAACACTGCGGCAGATATACTTCTCAATCTCAGAAATCTGTTCGAACACAGTTCTAGGGCTGCTAGGCAAGAGGCCATGAGTGCTCTGACGACTACGCGCATGGCAGAGGGCACACCCGTAAGGGAGCATGCTCTCAAGGTTATGGCACTACTCAATGAGCTTGAGGTTATGGGAGGTTTTATTGACGGGGAAACCCAGGTTGATATTATGCTCCAATCTCTGCCGAAGAGCTTTGATCAGTTCCGGTTGAACTACAACATGCACAAGATGGATATGGCTCTTCCAGAACTGTTAGCAGAGCTTCAGTCGACATAGGCCTTATTCACTCAAGCGCCTCACGCACTGGTTGCCGAGCAAGATGGACCTTCCAGGCCTCACAAGGGCAGGAAGAGAAAGAAGTCTGCAGGAAAGGCAGAGGTGCTGGATGCCTCGGTGGTACAGCGACCGGCCCCTCAGTCTGTGGAAAAGAAGCCGAAAGGTAGATGCCACAAGTGCAACAAGTCAGGACACTGGAAGGTCGACTGCCTTCTCCTCAAGAAAGGTAACTCTCTCGTTAATTTCGTAGAAACATGTTTAGCGGTTGTATATACCAGAACTTGATGTGTAGATACTGGAGCCACTGACCATGTCTGCAATTCGTTGCAGGGGTTTCAGGAAAAAATGGCTTAGGGAGAGAGAGACCCTCGTCTACATGGGCAATGCTACGAAAATGGCAGTTGTTGCAGTGGGAGACGTTACTTTATCTTTTTATAGTAGTATTTTGGTTTTGAGACATTACCTTTATGTTCATAGTTTTAAAAAGAATCTTGTTTCAGTTTCTAAACTTGTTTCAGATGGAAGTTCGTTTACGTTTGATGACATGGTTGTTATTCGTTTTGGAATGCGTTTAATTTGTTCTGGTTCATTAGTTGGCAATTTATATGTTCTCAAACCAAACTCTTCCACACTGCAACAAACTGAATTGAATAATGTCATGACTAAATCTAATAAGGGGAAGGAATCTTCGAGTATGAATCAAGCATATCTTTGGCACCTTAGACTTGGGCACATCAACCTAAGGAGGATTCAAAAGTTAGTGGCCAGTGGACTTCTCGGTCCATTGGAAGAGCACTATCTAACTTGCGAATCATGCCAAGAAGGTAAGATGGCCAAGAGGCCATTTACGACAAAGGGGTATAGAAGCCAAGAAGTGCTAGGACTGATTCATTCTGATTTATGTGGTCCAATGTCGATCCAGGCTAGAGGAGGTTTCGAGTACTTTGTCTCTTTTATAGATGATTACTCGAGATTTGGGTACATTTATCTGTTGCACCGCAAGTCCGAATGCTTTGAAAAATTCAAGGAGTATCGGGCAGTTATGGAGAAGCTACATGGTAAAAGTATCAAGTCGCTTCGATCTGATCGAGGTGGCGAATACCTCTTCGGAGAGTTCAAGACATATTTATCAGAAGCTGGGATTGAATCCCAATTGACTGCACCCGGCACGCCCCAACAGAACGGGGTTGCAGAACGAAGAAATATGACTTATATGGAAATGGTTAGGTCGACGATGAGTTATTAAAAGTTACGAGATTCATTCTGGGGATTGGCTTTAGAAACAACTGTGTATATTCTGAACATGGTTCCTTCAAAGTCAGTAGAAACTACTCCTTATGAGATGTGGAAAGGGCGCAAGCCCAATTTCTCACAGTTTCGAGTATGTTGTAGTCCTTCACAGGTGTTAGTGCAGGAAGCTGGCAAGTTGGAGAAACGTTTGGAAGCACGAGTGCTTATAGGCTATCCCAAGGGAACGAAGGGTGTATTATTTTATAGTCCTGAGGATCAGAAGGTGATCGTTAGCACGAACGCTAGATTCTTGGAAGAATACTATATTATAAATCGCAAGCCTGTGAGTAGACTAGTCTTAGAGGAGTTGAAGAGTGAAGTTGATAGTTCCCCACCGAGTGCGCAAGTAGATACATCACATAATACTGCAACACAACACACTGAGAGTGTGCCGGTGCAGACAGTACCTCGTCATAGTGGGAGGGTTTCTCAATTACCCGACCAATGGATAGGTCTTGGAGAGTCTAAGGGCTCAGTTCCAGGAAACCTAGAATCGGACCCAATAACCTACAACGAGGCACTCCAAGATAAAGATGTAGAATCATGAAATGTTGCAATGAATGCTGAAATGGGGTCAATGGACTCTAATCAGGTCTGGGATCTTGTAGAACCACCCAATGGGGTACGATCCATTGGATGTAAGTGGATCTACAAGAGAAAGAGAGGATCTGATGGAGAGGTGCAAACCTTCAAAGCTAGGCTTGTTGCGAAAGGTTATACCCAGATTGAGGGTATAGACTATGATAAGACCTTTTCGCCAGTAGCTATGCTTAAATCCATTCGGATTCTCTTGGCTGTATCCGCTCATATGGACATGAGGTCTGGCAGATGGATGTCAAGACGACTTTCCTTAACGGAAACCTTCAGAAGGACATCTATATGCAGCAACCAGAGGGATTCATTGCAAAAGGACGTGAGCATCTAGTATGTAAGCTTAATCGGTCCATTTATGGATTGAAGCAAGGTTTGAGATCTTGGAATATTTTGTTCGATGAGGTGATCTAGTCGTATAGGTTCACTCAATGTCCAGATGAGCATTGTGTGTACAAAAAAATCAGTGGGAGTGTGGTGGTGTTTCTTGTGCTGTACGTGGATGACATACTTCTTATTGAAAACAGTAAGAAGGAGTTGTCAGACGTAAAGGTGTGGTTATCTAAGCATTTTGATATCAAGGACTAAGGAAAAGCAGGACACATTCTCGGTATTAGGGTCGTACGAGACCGTAAGAAGAGAATGTTGTGCTTATCCCAGTAATCATACATAGATACTGTCTTGGCCAGGTTCAGTATTCAGGATTATAAGAAAGGTACATTGCCTTTCAGGAAAGGAATCCCTCTCTCTAAGAAGATGTCTCATAAGACGCCTCAAGAGATTGAGGACATGAAGACAGTTCCTTATGCATTGGCAGTAGGAAGTCTTATGTATGCTATGCTTTGTACCAGGCCAGATATCAGCTATGTCGTTGGCTTAGTAGCCAGATATCAATGTAATACGGATAGGGAACATTGGTCTGTGGTGAAGCATATACTCAAGTACTTGAGAAAGACTAAGGAGTACATGTTAGTTTACCGTGCAGACAACTTGTTACCTCTGGGTTATAGTGATTCTGATTTCCAGACAGATAGGGACGAGAGTAAGTCAACCTCTGGTTATGTGTTTACCTTGGGAGGTGGAGCTATTTCATGGAGGAGTGCTAAGCATAAATGCGTGGCAGACTCCACCATGGAAGCCGAGTACATAGCAGCCTCAGCGAAAGAGGCAGTTTGGCTCAGAACTTCTTAGTGGACTTAGAGGTGATTCCGAGTTTGCCACGTGGTATCACCGTGTACTGTGATAACAGTGCAGCAGTAGCAAACTCAAGGGAACCACGAGCCCACAGAGCAAGTAAACACATAGAGCACAAGTACCATCTGATCCGAGAGATAGTTGGTAGAGAAGACGTTGATGTTGCCAAGATTGCATCTGAGGACAACCTAGCTGATCCTTTCACGAAGAGTTTGCCGGAGAAGGTCTTCGTCAAACACGTGACATGAATGGGAGTCAAGTGCATGGCCATAGGATCGACATAGGTCTTTTAGAATAACGGATTGATAGGGCTATACTTGTAAAAGAGAAAGCTTTAAGTATAAGTGAGAGATTGTTAGTGTTATATACCGAAAGCTTGGCTTTGGATGATATTACACTTTTACCCTTTATGAATGAGAAACATGTTAGATTAAATAAGTTCTACGTTCTGTTGTTTTGTATTAGATAGTGTGGGTCGTCATAGGGCGAACCGAAGATCATGCTATCAGTTACTCGCAAAACAGGAATAAGTGGTTCACAACCCAGATGGACATGAACACCCCATCGTGAACGGTCGTAGTGTCAACTGTACAGTTTGTCTTGACTGATTAGTTGCACTACTACATTTATGTATTGAACAGGATCCCAGAGAGGAGCAGTTTGTTTTATACTAATCGTCGTAAACGAACTAGGCCTCGGTTAATTACTGCGTACTCTTAACCCGTAAGATATTAAACAGACATATATGTGTAGTATTTATTACTTTGATTCACATGGGTGAGATTAAGTGAATTGGGCCAATAGACCCGCTGTCTTGGGTAATATTTCTACATGTAGGATGTGCTGTTAGGATATTTATGGTCACCATGTGCGTTAATTTGATGATGTCCCCGGAGTGAGTTTAATGCAAGCGTGAACGCCCTGGTCCGGTTCGAAATAGATCGATTCTCGTCCTCGCCGGTAGAACGTCGAAAACCTGTAAGTAACTCTCACACCGGGGGTTGTGTCCGGTGAAGAGCCTCCGATGCTTAAGTCAATATGTGTATGAGTATACTGAAGTGAATAATGAAAAAATCATGTTGAAGAAGAGCTGCTCACCCCCTTTATATAGGGGTGAGATACCTGACCGAGGGCTGCCCGGATTTGGTGAGCTGTCTGCCCTAACTGCCGTCCATACACACAATACGCGTGTGTCAGAGGTAGCCGTCGCCACTATCGCCTGCACCAATACTCTTTGGACGCGTGTCCTCCTGCACATGGGGTAGGCTGTCAGAGGTGGTTATTGCTATCAACCACTGCATTCTCGACACGTGTCCCCCTGCACATGGGATAAATATTCTCCTGAAATTCGGTTAGAGGCTCTCTCACGCGCCTGTGGCTAGGCCGATCAGTGTAGTGTTAAGTCCTCGAAGTGGTCGACTTGTTGAAGTCGACTAAATTGCTCGATCGCTTATCTGGTCGAGTCATGGACTGGTCGACTATTTGACTGCTCGATCTTCCCGCCACTTGGTTCGGTTACATCCTCTTTGGCCGGTTCAGCAGACCGGTTTAGCCTGGTAGGTATGATATCCTATATCATCTAGTCCCCCCTACTCTGGTCGAGTCTAGGTGACTCGATCTAAGAGTGAATTTGTGTTCCTCGCATTCCTCGATGGCATGATGTCAGATATCGACCACCTAGTGAGTTTCGCGCCCATTATTTCAAATAATTTCTCATTAATTGCCCGAAATAAAGTCACCTGCCATATGTCCTTTCTGTCGCACCTGCTTTTCTGCCACGCGTCGAGTCTGCCGCCCTTGTCAGGCACTTTAATGATAGCGCCTCCTCGCATAACGCGCCTACTTTGAGTATCGTGTGAGTTAATGCTTACCACCGTTAGATCTAGCTTTAATCCAACGGTCTTCATCTTCCCACCCTTTAACTTTCCCAAGTATAAAATCTACACTTAGAGAATTTTCTGATTTTTTCCACCTTTGCAAATTTTAAACTCTTGTGTGCTCAAAATCTCTCCTACAAAAAACCCTAAATCTTTTGGCGATTTCTCCTGCAGTCTTTGAGCTTTCCCAGTTCTCCCTTCTGCAATTATGAGTAAGTTGCTCCTCATCTGATTTTTCGTTTCCTGTATCTGAGATTTTGCGTTTTGAATTTCTTGAATTGGGTGTCTGAAGTTTGCTGATTGAGTATTTTGAATTCGTATGTTGTGTGTCTGTGTTCACTTGTTAATCGATGTGAATTTTGCTTCCTTCTCCAAAAGTCTCCTGAAGTTTTTGTTTTCCCTCTTTAATATTTCGAAATCACCCTCCTCGTATAACCCTAATTTTTTTGAAGTTCTACCCCTCTCGAAAGTTTTTTCCCCTTTTGACTTCAGTTTTGTTTTTCTTTTTTCAGATCCTTCACCTCCATCTCCCTCTTCGACCGCTTTCTCTGGTTCAGTTCAAATACTACCCTCTGCACTTGAGGCTGTTCCTCTCTCGATTCTTTGCCCTGGCGAGACCGTCCCCACCATCATTTTTACAGCCCGCGTTGCTTCTTCCAACTCCAGGGATACCATGGATAACATTCTCCTCTGCGTCGTCGACCTGGCCTTGGCGAGTTAGACGAGCCAGAGGTGGACGAGGTCATTTCTCCTCAGCCCACTTCTCCTCCATCTTCGACCAGAAACCCCCGCAGAACCTCCATAAAACGTCCTTCTCTCTCTCATGATTGGTATTATCCTGAAAAGATCGGCCACCCCAGCGGTTGCTCATTTTTTAGTTCTTCTTCTTCCGATAAATACGATCATCCTCCGCGTGACTGTTATACCTTCTTCGAGATCCAGTTCAAACTTGGTCTCCGCTTTCCCCTGAATCCCGAGCTGATTCGCATTTGCGAGTGGTTCTCGCTTCCTCTTCATCAACTTCCTCCTAATGCCATCCGTTTCATAACCACCTTCATCATTCTCTGTCACATCCGCCTAGGTCGATTCGACCTAGCTTTCTTCCACTACTGCTACGCCCCTTCCAAACAAGGTCGAGGCCTCTACTTGAAGGGCCGCAATGGCGCCCACTTTATTAATGACATTCCCTCCAATCTTCCTAAGTGGAGTGATAAATTTATTTTTGTTCAGCCCGATGTCCCTTTCCCTTGGCCCTCTATCCCTTGGGTCAAGGAAGTTTCACGAGAGGCGGCTTCAGCCCCTTCTCCAAACCCTCTGTTCGACCAACGGGTCCACACTTGGAATTCCAAGTCCGTTGCGTCAGAAAAACTTCTTAAGGACGAAAACCTCCTTCACCACTGTGGTCTTCTCACCCACAAGACCTGTCCTCCCCCCAGTGATGAGATCCTCGATTTTATCCGAATCGAGAATGACTCAGGTAATCTTCGACCAGATTACTCGGATGTTTCGGCACCCCTATGTGTTTGTTTTAATTATCCTCTGTTAATGTTGGTTCTAATCTTTTTGTTATCTTCCTGCAGAGGTGCCCAGTTTCAACAT
>CACSLK010021934.1:1129687-1140827 GCA_902706635.1 Striga hermonthica | reverse complement strand
TTTTTCGAAAATAAAAAGCAAAAATTTTACTCTGATTTTATAAATTCTAGAAATAATTAGGCGGGGTGTTACAATATATATATATATATATATATATATATTGAGATTTAGCCAATAGAAATTTGAACACAAAGAATCGGGTCGACTAAAATAACATGAGAGGGCCGATAATGGATAAAATAAAATCTAGTCGGTAATACGTGTACAATTTGGGTCCAATACCTAATTTGGGAAAATATCGAAACGGCCTGAAGTCAAATCCCCGCAATGGAATAATGAATATTCGATTGATTCGACGAGACGCATAAATCGAACGGCGACGGGATCGGGCATGCGGGTTTGCCGGGCTTGGTCTCTCGGTTCAATAATTAAGACAATATACGAGGCTCGGTTCGATCACACGTTTTCAAAAAATAAACAAATAAAATATATTTATAATACACACAATAATAATCATCATTTAAATATTAATAATAATAATAATAATAATAATAATAATAATAATAATAATAATAATTAATTCCAAATAATTCCTAAACAAACGGGGCATTACATATGTTTTGATTGATTATGGTTGATAATTTCAATATCTTTTTAGAATTGTTTGTGTTATTTTGAATAATTAACCATGATGTGTTGAGTCTTATTTAGATTGATCACCTAGATTAAGCTTTACATATCTACGGCTAAATTAGACCTTTAATCCGTAATTGTTGAAGTGTTTAATTCATAAGAGGCTACCGGAAGACGGTTACTACCGGGGATAACACAGCCTATTTAAGTGAAGGAACACGTCACTACTTAGTCTAGCCTATTTTTCTAATTCGTAAAGCGGCTAATTGTATTAAATCTTGAAAGCGTCTTTCTGGACTGTATAAGTATTTAGATCTAATCGTAGAGCGTCTCGAGGTTAGATTAAAAATAAAGAAAAATTTCGAGTAACAGACCGTGTCGTTACCTGGGGCTAGTAATTCCATAAGATAGCGAGACTTGATATTAAAAATTGATTAGACAAGTCAATCAAGTGTCTAGACGGAACCGTGGACTAGAAACTTCTCCAATTATTTGATTAATCATCCTTATTTGTTGTTTTTTATTTCATTTTGTTATTCATGATTCTAATAGTTAATTAATTCGTTAAACCCCCCCTCCCCCCCTTTTATTTGTATTTTCGTACTTTCAATTAAATAAAATAATTGCAATTAAATTCCACACTCTCTGTGGGTTCGACCCTTACTCACTACTACTGCTAGTTGGTAGAAATTATAAGGAAAATATAAATTCTAATTTTACTGTGTTGCGATGCGCGGTCATTTATATAAACATAATAAAGACCTGCTTTATTATGAATAATTACTTAATTAGTGATAAGTTAAATATAAATATAAAGAGACTAATTAAGTTGTTTACCTGCTTCTTAAAGTTGTCGACTAAGTGTGTCAAACAATAAGCACGATGGCTTCCAAGAAAAACCATATGGATGGCTTTAAGTAGCCTGTTGTGACAGTCCGTAAAAAACGTGAAGCTTCTAGAAATAGGTAAGCGCGAGGTAAGAAAAGTACTATTCAGCTTCAAGCAAAACCACTCCCAATTTTCATCGGTCTCGGCATCAACCACGACAAATGCTAAAGTGAACAAATCATCATTGGCATCCTTACTCACAGCACTAAGCAAAATGCCTTTGTGTTTATTTTTTATGTGAGTGCCATCCATAAATATCAACGGTCGACAACCGGTTAAAAAAGCAGCAAGGAAATCATGAAAACAAATGAACAGTCGGTTGAACTTATTCTGGACATGGTCAAGCTCACAATCCGCAATGCTTCCCGGGCTTTTCTCACGCACTTTCGTACTGTACCATCTCAATCTATCATAAGAGCCCTTGTCTGCTCCATGAATATCTTGCATGGCAATATCTTTCCCTAACCATGTCTTTTTGTAAGAAAACTCCAAGTCATAATCCCTATGAAGATCTTTCAATATCGTGCATGGCTTGTAGCTCAATTCATCTCTTTATTTGTTCTTAATTGTATTTGAGACCCAATGAGAGTCTGCTTTCGGATGCCCCCTTGTCCGAAGATTGGACACTCCATAAGTATGGACTAATTGCTCTTCCGGATGGCAAAGACCCGATCACCTTTGTATTTTGAGGCATATATTCTCCATTGGCAACCCTCATCACTACAACAAACAATGATCTTTTGTTGATCATTTTTTGGTACTTAAAAGAACGCCTGTTTGCAATCGCGTAGTTTTTAACAACCTTCCGAAATTCATAGGCGCTGCCACTGAATATCTGCCCCTCTCCTTTGATGGAAAATCTCCAAGAATCGATTGATTTATCTTGCACTACCAACTCCGATTCTCCTTGTAAGATTTCCATCAGTTCAATATAAAATAAAACAATTTTTTTTTAAATAATGGAACTAGTTAAGAAATTAGTGAATTAGGATATGATAAAAATACACCGTATATCAATAATAAATTTATTAATATTATGAAAGCAACATTACCCGTTCATGCTCATCGGCATGGATTGAACTCCATCATCCGGTCTTTCATTTCTTCCAATGCTCGGGCTTTCATTTCTTTCAATGACAACTATCTCTACAATATTTACTTTCCAATAAACATGTAACTGAATCATGTTTTTTACATCCTCATCTCGGACAAACTAATTCTCTTTTTATCCTTTGCCGCAATAAAGTTTAATATGACGGTTTCCAAACTAACAATCGACCACCACTTAGCAATGAGAGTGTACACTTCGTCAAAAGTTGATTCAAGGTTCACATAGAAAACATAAATTTCATCTTTGTAGGTACAACTCCCTAATATATCACTTTGTGCCCTTCCATATATCTAACAATAACTGAAAAAAAAGTTCACATTTTCCAACACATATGGTACCAACAGTGAGCAAAGTGGGTATTATATATATAAATAGAGGTACACAAATCATGCATAGTGGTATTATGATTATTCTCATCTTTTTTTTTTGTTCTATGGTCAATAACACCTAACATAACAATAACATAAATTATACATGAACAAAAAAAAAAAGGATTTTGATCACTTTATTTGTTTTAGAGTCAATATAAACAACAATATTCATAATTCAATCCTTCACAAATTAAACAAAAACATATGAATTGAAGATGATTTTTGGACTCCAAAGTTCTCATATAATACATACATTACTTCCTACTTCAAGTTTTCGCCGGAAAAAGCCATAATATTGCCGAAAAATAGGAATTTTTGGACAGAGAAATCGGAATTTTTTGCCGGAAAAAGCCCCAATGTCGCGTATTTGTTTCCTCTGGAGTTCTTCTCGCTGAATTTGGTGTCGCCGGCGAGATGAAACTGCAAAAGAAAAAAACATGGCCGAGCAGATGAAGATGAAAAAAACGGGAGGGAGAAGGTGAAAAGAAAAGTGGGGAAGAAACCAAAAATGAGATTTTTAGGTAACAAAAATAATAAAATAATGTGTAAGTGGAGATGATGTCACAATGCAATTTCTTTGTGATTTATTTCAATTAGAGAGATTTAGATGGACGTTAAGGGGGTGATTGAATATGAATTCAACTAGTAAAAAACTAGTTTTTTTAACTATAGTTAAATTTGAGCAAAAATAGTATGGTTAGTTGTTAGTGGATATATTAAAATATATTTAAATTAAAATAATTAAAGTTGATTTGATGTAAAAGTAGAAGAAAATGATTGGAAGTGATGGTTCGTCAAAATTATGTGAGTGGATAAATAGTGAATTAAAGTTGATGAGATGTGTAATAATGAGGTTGATATTATTTAATTATATTGATAATATTGGAGATAGTAGAGTTGAGTTAAAATTGAGTTAAAATTGAGTTTTGAGTGAGATATTTAATGTAGAAAATATAAACAAACTAGTCAAATAGAAAGAAATTATAAAGAGTGACTAACATGAAAGTTGATTGAGGGCTTATGGATTTTTAAAGAAGTTGCCCTTATTTCAATTGAAAATAATTTATTCTTTCACGGTTTCACTTATATAAATTCATTTTTTTTCCATTGAAATATACTCTATGTTTTTATTTTAAAACAATATATATCCGTCCAAACAATATTTATTCTTCAAGTTCTTTTGCCATCTTTTTTAATTGAAAAGAAACCACAGCAGGAACTCACTACCAAGTTCAGTACTACATACAAAAGAATCATCCTTCTTGCTTCACAATGTTATCACACCCTGAAAAAAATATACCAAAAAAAAATAAAAAATTAATAACCCGAAAAATAACTCCAATGCGATCATAACTTAACCGCGACCCGATCCCTCAGCAGAGCCTCGGCCGCCCTTCTTCCCGAAACCAATGCCCCATCGAAAGTGGAGCTCGTCATATAATCCCCACACAAGTACAAATTCTGACCCGCTTTCGGTTCCTTCATCAGGTCCGTGGGCGGGCACTGGTTGGGCTGGGCATACCCGACCCGGTACGTCTTGAGATGCCTCCACGACCCGACCACAGCCGACCCAAACCAACCCGACAGCTCCTCCACAACCCATCTAACCAACTCGCCATCATCCACACCGTCATAAGTCCCGATTAGGGAAACCGACACCAAGCCCTTCCCGGGCGGGCCGTAAGTGGGGGCCACGTTAGTCGCGAAGAACATGTTGTTCACGATCCCCCGACCCGACCCATTTAGGAACAAAACCGGGTCGTTCACTGGCACCTTATCGGCATCCACCGAGAAGTAAAGGCAGGTCGTGCTACGGACAGGCCCCTTGGCCCGGCCCGTGTCCATTTTTTTTCCTGACAAAATTTTATTGGCTTCGAATTCTTCCATGGCCAGTATCACTCCGTGATAGCCCCTGAAAGTTTCTCCGCTTTCTAATTTTACAAGGACAGCCTCATCGGAGTTCAAATCGATCGAGGCTACCTTCGAGTTAAGCCTGATGGAGCTAGGGTTCAGTTTGGCCGCCAATTGTTCTGGAATTGCGGAAATGCCGTTCCTCGGGAGGGTGTTGTCTCCTAACGCCAGACATTTGAACACGAAATTGAAGAGTCGGGAGGTGGTCTCGAGATCCCGGTCGAAGAAAATCCCGCCGAAAAACGGCCGGAAAAATCGGTCCACGATCGAATCCGAGAAACCGATTCTACTCAGGAGCTCAATCGTTGTGACCTCGTCGGGACAAGTCAGGATCTCGTGGTCCGACCGGGTCAGGAGCTTAATTCGGGTCATCCCTATCAGCAGCTTGTCGGCGACGGTGCCGATTGCGTTCGTGAGGGACTGGAGAGCAACGGGGAAGTGCCGCAGGGGATCCGCCACGGTGTGGAAACCGCCGCCGTAGAACACCCGGGCGCCGGAGTAGAACCTCTGGAGGTCGAGCGCGGTGTAGTCGAGAAGCTTCCGGGCCTCGGGATAGGCCGTGATGAAGATCTGGAAGCCGCGGTCGAGGGTGAAGCCGTCGACAACGTCCGTGCGGACGCGGCCGCCGACGCCGTCGGAGGCCTCGAGGATGACGAAGGGGATGTTCTCGGCTTGGAGGCGGATGGCGGCGGCTAAACCGGCCAAGCCAGCGCCGACGACGACGGCGCCGGTTTTGTTAAACGGTTGGGGAGAAGATGGGTTGTCTTTGGGTGTGGTGGAGTCCAGAGAGATTTGCTGTGAGGTTGCATTGGGTGGTCGGAAAGAATATGATTTTCTGAAATGGGGAGAAAGAAAGGGAGGGGTTGAAGAAGGAAGGGGGGAGGCGACTGCTGCGGCCGACATTTCTGAGGATTTTCTGATCAGAGGCTTACATTATCCACTTGTAAAGGATAGAACAATTTGAGGTATGCCCATGTAAATAAGTGAAATTGATCGACAAGATAATTTTTATGACCAAATATTTAATGTTTATGAGAAATATTAATGTAAATGCTCTTTGTTGTCCACATGAAAGATGATTGTGAAAATGGGGAGATTCTACGGTCACAATCACGTTACGGAATCATTCCGTCGGTGTTTGTAATCGTTATATCAACTATCCACGACGGTTACATGATGAACTAACGGTTACAAATCCCATCGAAATGATTCAGTAACGGGACTGTAGCATTTCTCTGTGAAAAATGTTCTTTTACTTTTACCAACATGTTGAATAGGGTGTTGTCCACGTCAAAAATGATTGTAAAAATATTCTTTTACTTTTACTCTATCTAACGTGACGTCGGTTACTAATATAGAAAATTAAATGCTACAAACTACAAAAGATTGACACGTTGAGTTGAACAAAGTGGTCGACTTTGAAGTGAATAACGAACACCTTGAATATAGTTGAACCAAAAAAATATTCTCTCTCCTACGCGCCGCAGAAGAAAATAAAAAAACTCCTTTGTCGTAGAAGAAGAAAAAGCTTCCGCTTCTCTTCTCCTCTAGCTCGCTTTCCTCCCCTCACTTCTCGGTCTTGAGATGAGGACCGACAGTCGTCTCCGGGCCGTTGAGATTTGGTGTTGGTCCCCATCACCATTTCTCTCGGGTTGGGCTTAGATTTAGTTCTGATACGAAAGAGACAAGACGAATTCGGGAAATTGATCATCTCAATCGGATAATACAACTGTGTATTAATCAAGAATATATACACAATATTAGGGCTATAGATAACCTAAGAATAATAAGGTAAATACACAAATATACACAATAACACCCCCCCTCAAGTTGGAGCATGCGGATTCTGAATGCCCAACTTGCCAAGAAAGAAATCAAATCCACGCTTCCCAAGCGCCTTGGTGAAGATGTCAGCGAGCTGTGCCCCAGAAGGAACATGAGTAGTAGAAATGAGACCCTGAAGAACTGCATCTCGAACAAAGTGGCAGTCCACCTCAATGTACTTAGAGCGCTCGTGAAAAACCGGATTCGCTGCAATATGTAGTGCATATTGACTGTCACAGTGTAATCGCATAGGCCGAGAGTGAGCGACACCAAGAGTAGATAACAGTCCCCGTAACCACTTCAATTCGCACAATGTAGTAGCCATCGTCCTATATTCAGCCTCAGCAGAAGAGCGTGCCACAGTAGGTTGTTTCATGGTTCGCCAAGAAACAGGAGACTGACCCAGCTGAATAAACCAACCAGAAAGAGAACGCCGTGTGAGGGGCAAGACGCCCAATCCGAATCACACCATGCATAGAGTTGAAGATCGCAGTTAGTACGAAGATGAATCCCCTGACCAGTAGAGCATTTCAAATATCGAACCACACGCAGAGCAGAGTCCCAGTGAGCCTGACGTGGTTGATGCATAAACTAAGAGAGCATATGCACCGAGTAAGACAACTCAGGTCGAGTCACTGCCAGATAGATAAGACGTCCGACTAGACGACGATATCGCTCGGGATCAGACAGTAGATCACCCTCAGCAAGAGGGAGCTGATGATTCTGATCTAATGGAAAATCAGTTGGCTTGCTCCCTAGTAGTCCGACCTCAGCTATGATGTCAAGAGCATACTTCCGTTGACAAAGAAAGAAGCCAGTAGAATTCCGAGCTACCTCGATACCCAGAAAATACTTAAGCAACCCAAGATCTTTCATGTGAAAACAACGACTCAAGTAACTCTTGAAGGCCGCAATGGATGTGGTATCATTCCCGGAAACAATAAGATCATCAACATAGACCAGGACCTGTAGATGGACAGAACCACGATGCAGTGTAAAAAGAGAGTAGTCATGATAAGACTGACAAAAACCATACTGCTTCAAAGTCGTAGACAACTTGGCAAACCAGCAGCGAGGAGCCTGCTTCAAGCCATAGAGGGAACGACGAAGACGACAAACCTGCCCATTAATGCCAGAGCGAAAACCAGGGAGAAACTTCATGTAAACCTCCTCAGCCAAATCACCATGAAGAAAAGCATTATGAACATCCATTTGATGAACTTCCCAATGCTTCGCAGCAGCCACAGCTAAGAATAACCGGACTGTAACCATTTTCGCGACGGGAGCAAACGTCTCATGATAGTCAAGACCTTCCACCTGATTATTTCCCAAAATCACCAGACGCGCTTTATAGCGCTCAACGGAACCGTCAGACTTATGCTTAATCTTAAAGACCCATTTTCACCCAATCGCACGCTTCCCAGATGGAAGAGAAACTACATCCCATGTGCCATTATTCTCCAAGGCACGAATCTCATCCTGCATAGCAGAACGCCATCGAGGATCAGTCACGGCATCAGCAAAAGTGCGAGGCTCAGCAGCGGAGGCGACAACAGCCAAAAAGGTTCGATGAGCTGGAGAGAACGAATCACAAAAAAACATAATGTGCTATGGGATAAGGCGTACCAGAGGATAGGGGTGAGCATGGGTCGGTACGGTTCGGAGATGATAAATCTCCAGAACCGTACCGAAGTTCGGAGATCACTAAAATTCAATCTCCATAACCGTACCAAAAAATCGGTTCGGTCCGGTTCGGAGATTTTTATTTTTCGGTTCGATTCGGTTCGGTTTTTGGGACTATCGGAACGGTTCAGTTCGGTTTGGTTCGGTTCGGATATTCCGAGATTTCTTATTATTTTTAAAATTTTTTTGAATGACCACCTAGTTATATTTTATTTTTTATATGTTTTATTTTTAAAAAATCCAACATTCATCAATACTTCATCATACTAAAGATTTTTAAAATCAACTTTAGAAGTAACCCTAACTTTTAGTTAAGACTAAATTCAACTAACATTAAAAATTTAAAATCAAATAAAATATAATACAATTTTATATTAAAATAATATTTATTTAACCGTCCCTAACATGTTAGTTATAAGATAAACTAAAGCTAAGTATCGACAACTTTAAGTAAAGCTTAAATATTTTTTTTAAATCTTTAACCTTTCATTCCATTTTATTTCTTTTTAAATATGAGAAATTCAATTATAGATCAAGTATTACTAAACATGAAATGTAAGTGAATCTTAATTGTTATTACTATATTTTATTTGCATTTTATGTATTTTCAAATTATATAGTATCAAAGTTGACATATAATATATTAATAATACGCATCTATTTTTATAATTCGGTTCTTAATTTCGGTTCTTCGGTTCGGTATGGTACGAGACGGTTCGGTTCGGTTCTCGGTACGGATATTTAAGAAATCTCCAGAACCGTACCAATTATTTCTTCGGTTCGGTTCGGTTCGGAGAAAGTCAAATAGTCAACGGATATTTTTCAGTTCGGAGTGATTTCGGTTCGGTTTTCGGGACGGTTCGGAATTCTCCGAGTCCCATGCTCAGCCCTACCAGAGGATGGAGACGACTGGGGAGAAACAGTGGGGGGTACAGCCGAGGGCCGGACAGTGTCAACTACAAAATCCTTCAATCGAGTAGAAGGAACCTTAGCCCGATGACCACGACCCAAGGGCTCCACTGGAAGACTGGGAGGAGAAATGGTAATGGAAACCCCCCTGTCGTCAGACGTGTCCATATCAGTAGCAGGAGACCCAGTATCAGGAGAAACATGAGGCAACGAGATAACCGGAAGATCCTCATCATCATCTGACACAGAAGAAACCGACACAACAAGAAGTGGTGGAAAAGAATCTGGCTCAGACGAGTCTGACTGATATGGGAATGCAGTCTCAAGAAACTCTACATCACGAGAGACAAAGAAAATCTGACGATCCAAATCATACAAACTTCACCCCTTTTTGCCAAAAGGGTAACCGACAAACAGACAAAGACGACTCCGGGCAGCAAACTTGTCGCCATTACGATCTTCGTTATGAGCATAACAAAGGCAACCAAAAACCCGCAAATGAGACAAGGAAGGAGCCGAACCATAAAGAATCTCATATGGTGTCTTACCATGTAAAACTGAGGAAGGAATCTGATTTATCAGATAGACCGCAGTCAAAACACAATGACCCCAAAAAGGAAGAGGTAGATGAGCCTGAAAACGCAAAGCACGAGCTACATTGAGAATATGCTGATGCTTGCGTTCCACACGCCCATTCTGCTGAGGGGTGCCTACGCAAGAAGTCTCATGCAAAATCCCTTGACGACGAAAATAAGAAGCCAAACACATGAACTCACTTCCATTATCACTACGAACAACATGCACCAATTTATCAAATTGTCGCTTAATCATAAAAAAGAAATTCAGTAATGTGGAAGCAACCTCCATCTTATCCATCAATAAAGAAACTCATGTCCCACGAGAACAATCATCCACAATAGTCAAAAAATATCGTGCACCACAGAAGGACGGAACACGATACGGACCCCATAAATCACAATGAATCAAATGAAAAGTATCATGACTAACAGTCTGTCTGAGAGGAAAACTACGACGATGTTGTTTAGCACGAAAACAAGCATCACACGATTTATGCAAATTACGAGAACGAGAATCAATAACAGGAACTTGAGACAATACTTGAGCAGACGGATGACCCAAACGTTGATGCCACACATCGGCAGAAACCTTTCGAACACAAGAAACGGTAGAAACTGTCCCTCGAAAGAAGTAGAGACCCCCCAATTGCTCACCCGCGCCAATTACCATCTGTGAAGTGTTATCCTTAATAACACAAAATTTATTAGTAAACTGAGCTGTGCAGTCGGAACGGTCTAGCAATTGATATAATGAAATCAAGCTGCTCTAAAGGCTGGGAACATATAAAACATCGTAAAGAGTAATATGAGGTCCCAAATAAACAGTTCCAGCCTTGCTAGCCATAGTCAAGGAACCATTAGGCAATTGAACAGGACGAGCAGGAATATCACGAACATTAGAAACAAACTCCAGGAACCCTGTCATATGATGAGTTGCTCCACAGTCGTACATCCAATCAAACAAACCACGCGTACTAGACAAGAAATTGGTTTGTTTAGCGGAATTAACCAAAACGCCACTAGCAGTGGAAGAACCAACAGACCCGGCAACAAATGAATCACTGGAAAATACCGTATTCGCACGAGCACCACTTTTGCAGCAAGCTCCACCACGGCGATCACCACCAAAATTACAATCGCGGCCACCACTAAAACCAAACCATTCCGTGTTACCGTTGGGCGCACCTGACGCGACCAATGTTGAAAAATCTGCCATGGACGGGCTGCGGGAGGACCACGATTGAGACGGCTTACTATTGGAGATGGTGTCTCCTTTTTTTTTTTTTTTTTTT
>CACSLK010021934.1:1092709-1113949 GCA_902706635.1 Striga hermonthica | reverse complement strand
CCCTTGTCCACGGGTGGCTCCGCCCATGGGAGGAGGGATGAGGGCGCCGACCTCGACATCGCACACGACGTCCTATTCCCACAGTCCACCCACCTCTGAGCAAAAGCAGAGGCCGGCACGCCTAATGGAGACCTCCGAACGAGGACGCCGACCTTGGCGCATGAAAAACACGGAGGGAAGAGAAGGCGAGGTTGTCGGCCCCAATGCCGCCCGCCCAAAGGATGGAGGGGGGAGTTGGAGAGGCGATGAGGCAGAAAAAATGGATTAAGGTTTTATCTGTTTTTTATTTCGGCAGAGGAAGCGAGAGCAACTTTCAGTGAGAGATATACTTTAAGTTTTAACAAGGCCTATTCAAAATAAATGTTTTTCACCCATACAAAGTGAGAAAAAAAAAAGGTACTGTGATGACACAACGATGGGGGATGATCGTAAAATAATAAAGGTTAATTTATTACTACAATTGTTCGGCTGCATATCCTATGCATGTGCAGCAGTATAATGAGGTCTTTTTCAATCGTATAATGTTTAACTAATTATGTAAATTATTAGATTACAAAATTAAAAATACTTACAATACATAATTTTGTTTATGATAAATCAATCCAACGAATTATTTGTCGAACTGACATATAAACGTAAGGATAAAAAAAAGTCAAAATATTTATATCATATATTGTTACGAATTATGATGTCAAATCAAACGATTATCTATTGAACTATCCAAGTAAATTAAGAAAAAATAAAATTTTAATCTATATATAAAAATAGGTTTGCATTTATTTGAAATAGTATGTGTAAATTTTCACTAGAAACTTTTAGTTATTAAAAGAAGAAATATTTTTTATATTTTCTATTTGTTTCCTTTTTCTTTATTTTTTCTTTAAAATCATAAGAAAATTAATTTTTTTTTATAATTAAAATCACTATTTCAAGATTGCTCAAATTGAATATAAATAATTATTTAACAATATGTAAAATAATAAATATAAAAAAATTGTTTTAGGTTATATATAATTAAGATATAATTTATTTTTAAAGCACATTCTTCGTTATACCACCATATGTTTAAGATATTTTTAATAACTTATGAATAACATACTAGAAAAATATTTATTAATATGAAAAATAACTTTGGTATGTAGTAACTCATGTTAGTATCATGTCAATAATGCATAGTCATCCATTTGATTTTTTTTTTTTAATTCTTTTGTTTCGTTTTTTATTTAAAATATGTATAAAGTAAGAAATAATTTAGTTATAGTCAGATTCATAATTTACTGTTATATGCATTTCTAGAAACCATGCTCATCTAAAGGAAGCGGGAGTTATGGTCCAAGTATGGTTCAACCCATAAGATAAACAAGACAAACCCCAAACACCAACCTTCATGTCGATCTCTCGCGCTAAGCTTCGTGCCAATCTCCCGCATGAAAAATGCCAATTTCTCAACAGGCCACCCTCAATCTCTTTGAAGAGTATGAATGTCCTCTGACAACTGAATCGGTAAGTCGATCACCGAACCGGTCTTGTCATGAAAGGTCAAAATGCATGTTATGTCCTCAAAATTCGCATTTTTGCATGGCAACACATGGCGACATCTAGCCCCTAAGGTGGCATACTGCCATTATTGTAGTTTAGTTTTTCCACATATAGATGAGGCGTTTAGTACCTCATAAGAACATGAATGCAATCATCTTCTACAAAGCCCACTCAAAATACTCTCAATCATATTTCGAAAAATTCACTCTCATTGTCGATCTCCCAACAGGTCGGCAAATTATGTGTGCTCTTCATATTCTTGCACTTTTAACCCAATTCTAATCTAATTGTCACCCAATCTATCCATTAATCACTCCTTACAACATCCTAAGTTTCGTATCGAAAATAGTTGGAGATCGATCGTCAACAAATTAGCATTAAAATGAAGGCTACATTAGAAATTCCAGTGAATCTCCCTTAAAAAACATATGTCCAAATCCAACCACAGTTCTAGCCACCATAATGATAATTCTTCCCCACACCCAGATGGTGTCGACATTTTTTTAAATCCACCCTTTGTCAAAGGTCTAACTGATCTTTTCTCTCAAGTTCTTCAAAATAATCATCCTGATAACCTTTATCCTCATACTATTCACCAAATTCCTCACTAAAATCTTATTTCTCGGTCTCGTGAAATTTAATCTGACGAACGTCATGGGTCCCAAGACAAAGGTCTTGGAGAGGGAATTCCTTGTGGCCGAAGTGTCCTGAACGACGAGATGTCAATGACGGACTTGTCTTGTCAGAGGACGGAACTCTAGTGGGCGTGCTAGGGCGTAGTGTGGCGCGAGTGTGAATCAGGGCATATCAAGACGTGTTTACACTGTAGAGGGAGTCGAGGGGGAACAAGTTCCTTCCTTGCAAAGGTGTTTGCGAGGGTGATGCCCTGAAAAGATGCAGACCGACGTGGTTCGTCAAGGTGCGGACCTTGATGCATGAAATATGCGAGATGTGTGCGAGCAGAAAGAGTTTTCGTGTGATGGCTTAATTGCGAGAGGCCCAGGCCGAGTTGCAGCAGCAAAGAGTAAGCGGTCTGCTTAGGTGATGTCTTACGTCGAGTGCCTTAAAATGGGGTGCTTGACGTTTCTGACTCGAGGTGGACTCGTTGAAGATGGATAAGAGTAAAAAAAATCATGGTGGCATGGTCGAGAGAAGTCCGATGAGGGGAGTTGTATGATACACCTCGCGTGATTTCTAAAACAACCAACAGTGATGGACTGGAGTCGAGGCAAGTTCTTGTTCATGTTGACAGAAAGATGAAAGGTTGTCCAAAGTTGATGGCCAAACTGGTGAGAGGCAGTGCATGAGACGATGAGGGTGGGTTGGTCTGAATTCACTGGTGCATCTGAATGTTGAAGTCCAATGAACTAAGGCGTGTGGGATGATAATGTTCACGAAGTTTTTGTGATGGTCGAGGACGCCTAGGCATGAGTGGTTGAGTGAGTCACTTGTTTCTTCATAGACGAGCCACGACTTCGCGTGTAAGCCTAATTGAGCCAAGTAATGTATCCAAGATGGAGATCGTCATGTGCTAGTGGAAGATACACCTTATGGCTTAGTGGCTGAGCCTCATTGAGCAAAGGACGGATCTAAGTCGGAGTCTATTGAGTGTCCACGGAGAACACACCTTATGGCTTCACGGCTGATTCTAATTGAGACAAGGAGTTTGTCGAGTGTCTGAAGAAGGACACTACATCGGCCTTCCGGCTAGGCCGAATTGACCCAAGTTATTAACTTAGGAGGGAGTTCGTCAATGTGTTTGCGGGAAGCACGTGCATGTCCTCGTAACTATACCTAGTTGAGTTAAGGCTTTACGGCTGAGCCTAATTGAGCAAAGTAACGGGTTCGTGATGGACTTGTCAAATCACACAAAGGATATGAGTTGTTATCCAGTTGCGTTTTCGAAAAGAAAGAGTCCATGAGGAATTACGGCTTGTGAGTGGATGATGACTTAGGTCTTGCTTAATTTTTGTACCTTGGTGCAATGATTTAGTGGGATTTGGTGGAGCCAGATACTTGTTGCATATTTCTGTTCGTGATCAGCAAGGAGGTTGAAGGGAGTTCATGAGGCAGTTGGCAAGGTTTGAGGCAAACAAGGAGCTTCTTTTCGAGTCGACGAGGACGTCTAGGAATTAAAGTGGGGGAGGTTTGTTACAGCCCTAAGTGTGAGGCCGATTGGGCGCGACCCCTTAGCACATCCAGGTATGACGAGGTGCGATTTTGAGAGATTTTGCGTCGAGCAGTAAAGGATGCACTAATGACTACGAGGTCACATGCTAACGTGGAGAGGATTCTAAGTTGAAAGGCCAAGTTGGTGTGTTCTTAGGTTGACTGTGGAGTTCATTCGAGTCTTTGTGGGGGCAACGAAGACTTGTGCGAGACTCAGCTATCAATGCCCGAGTGGCTAGAGTCGACATTCTCATTTTTCCATTCTTGGGGAAGGTGGTTCTCTCAAAAGGGTGTTGCGTCGGATCATGCGAGATGCACGTGCATATGGGTCGAGACTTAGTGTGGGGTCTTGACGTACATGGAGTCAGTTCGGATCGTGGGTGTCCCGTCGAAAAATACTGAATCATGGGGTGGGGTAAAAGTCGAAGGCTCAGTCAGACGACGGTTGTCGGGGGTTGTGCATGGCCTTACAGGAACGTGGGCTTCACTCAGAGACGCTACTGTGTGAGACAATGTGATACCTCGAATTCTTGTCGAGTAAGGCGCGGGCAGGGCACGCCTATGCGCACTGATGGTCTCGGATGACGGACTTGGCTAGCTAAGTGAGACACGGTCTTACTTTTGATGGTTCGGGCCAAGAGGGCTTCTTATGATGCAATTCGACGGGCATGTGTGAGTGTTGGCGCGACGTCTAAGCCATTGAGATTTTGAAAAGACATGCAGACTGCATGTGGACTAAACAATTAAATGGTCAAACATGGCTTAAGGCGGTCTTATCCCATCGAGATGGCGCGACTGAGTAGGATCAAAGTAGAACAAACGAGGCACGTGGCTATACGGTTGTTAGGTACACGTGGCCGAGACGGTTATGACCTGCATGGGAGTTCGGGTAAGATAAGCAATGGCGGTTTGCACCCGCATGCTGCTAAAGCTAAGTTGGCATCAAGGAGATGTGGGTACGGGTCGTGGGGGAGTTAACTACCGAGATATTGCTAGACATATGGACTGCCGGTTAGGGTTGGGCCGTGCAACCCGTTGGCCTTTATATAAGTCAGGCGTGCCTCAATTTAGGCAAGTTGGACTCGATGAGAAAAAGTCGAGTGATCTACGAGACAGTCGAGGGCACTGGAGTAAGCCAAGAGCTTCGGAAGCTAGAGTCCCAAGGAGGGAGCTCAATTCAGTGACTGAACTCGAAAGAGTGAACAAGAGCACCAAACACGAGGGCAACGAAAGACCATGCGAGGAAGGAGTGACCGTGTGAGCAAGGTGCTAGTACGAGTGTTCGAGCAAAGCATGTGTTGGCATACATGAAGTGTTTGTAGCATGTGTAAGACCAATGTGTATAAGGTCGACACTAGATTTATCGAACGTTAGATAGGAGTGTAAGGTCGGGTGCGGCGTCCCTTGATACATGAGTAATGCAAAAATGTACTAAAGTGTGCCTACGTGCACAAGATAGCTTGAGTTGCGTGTTGTATCATGTGTGTGCGAGCCATGACATTTTAATTGTCCAATTGAGTAATTATAGCCGATGGTTGGGCGTGAGCCCGTAAATGTGCTGGTGTCACTTGTTATTTACTTGCTCTGTCACCAAACTATACTTGTATGGACTATCGAAGATTTTGTCAGGGCAATTGAGCATGACTAGTCATGAAGATTAGGCCGCACAAGACGATGATCGGGTGAAAAATTTGGGCCTGCTAGCGCTGTGACACAAGGGATCATTTAACTAACTACACTTCACTTGGCCAAATCAACAATTTCAGCACCGTGGATGACATGAAATTTTCAGTGACTTGAAACTATTCCAATGAGTCAATACAAAATGGTAACCTATTTTATGTAAGAGAAGCACACATTTTTAACCTATTTTGTATAGGTACAAGATGAAACACAATCAAATGAAGAACTGACTCGTGTAACACAAATGACGAAAATTGTAATTTTCTCTAAATTTAACACATAATTACAACTAGAAAGCAATTAAAATGAGTCAAACAACCATCTAGCTGAATCGAAGATATCCTACATAGTAGAAAAAAGAACTACGCTAACACACCTACCACACAAACAAACTATATATACTTCCACCATGGGAGAATCAAGCTTAAAATAATAAAAAAATAACAATAATAATAAAAATAAATAAATAAACCAACAAGGCTACTTAAGAAAAAACACATAAACAACACACGAAAACCAGAAATACTAGACTCACATCCTCCTCCAGCCGCAGACAAACAACCACACCAAGGAGCTTGGCTTGATCATGACACTATCGGGGTGTCTTAACCTCGTAGAGTGTTAGCTTAGTCCTTTAGGCTCGTTGTACAAAAAAAAAAAAAAATAAATAAAAAATGCACATACATCAAACGCTGGTATGTATTAACTTGATATTCGTGTTTTCCTCATCGGGGCCTTATATTTGGCACCGGAAAATCAACAACAAATACAAAATTCACCATCCAAGAACCCATTAACACATTTTCCCCCATTCTCAAAATCCACATATATCCAACTTCCCTCCAAAACAAGATACTACTATACACACATACACAATTACCGTAGTAGACATAATCATAAACGCATAAAATCACGAACCACTCTCCAATTGCCACATGTAATAATATCATATTAATAAAATATATATATATATATATATATAATAAAGTAAGAAATATACCGGCCTCGTCCCGCACCATACCTAGACATCAAGAATCTGACAGCTAACTAGCTCGGCCGACCCACAGCCGCTCTTTCTCGCGACAACCCTCCACATACTCCCCAACAATGAGGCATCGCCAGACGGGCCCACATCAGGCCCGTTCCGCCTGTCAGCCTGCATGACCAGTATATTCCGGTCAGCATCCCTTGTGATGACGTGCAGCTTCCCCAAAAAGCCCGCCAGCAAATACGGTGACTCGGAGTCTGCCAGGTCACGAACAGGCACTTCCCCTTCAATCACCTTCCAAGAATCCTCCTCGTTATCGTACACTTTGATCTGGGCACTATCAAGCGAGCTCGATGGGTCCAGCGCATAAAGCTCCCCCTCCACAACCGCACTCAATTTTGTGCCCGCTTGCTTCGCGGGCCAGCCTTCACCCATACCCGCGGGCATCTCAGCCCACGAGCCCGATTCCGGGTCATAAACCTCCCCGCCCACATCCACAAAAAACGGCCAGCAGTATAAGCTCTGTGGGACGTACAGTTTCCCCCTGTACGAAGTCATGCCAGTGGCAATCGGTTTGAGTAAGTCTGCTAAAAAGGCTGTCGGGAGAATCTGGGCTTTTGAAAAGGGCATGCTCGGGACCTCGGCCCAAAGGCCTTTGCACGGGTCGTAGGCTTCAGCCGACTGGAGGGGAAGCAATCCTCCCCGGCCCCGCGTGACGCCCCCGACAACATAGAGTTTCCCGTTCAGAACGCCCGTTTTGCAGTAGGCCCGTTCGACTGACATGGGGGCAACCTCGGCCCATGAATTTGTGACGGGTTCGTAACGCCACACGGATTTTACAGCCGAGGAGCGGCAGAACCCGCCGATCACGTACAGACACCCGGCGACGGCCCCGATCGAGCAGCCGCAGAACGGGATTTCTTGCAACGGGTCTTTTCTACCGAGCCACCCTCTGATGGCATCGGCTATGACGCTCGATCCGAGAACATTCCACAGGCCCATTCTAGGCCCGTCCTCGCAAGGCATGTTCGGCATGAGAGGCAGGCGCTGCCAGGTGGCAGTGACAGGGTCGAGGGCATGCCAAACGAGCCTCTCGCCATCGTGTTTTGTCAGGATGTAGAGCCACTCCTCAGTCGTGCCGAGTTCTTTTCTCAGTGTGTAGTAATCAGTGCTTGTCAGAGCAGATTTCCAGCTGCGGGAGACGAGTTTGGCGCTGAGGTGGCATATGCGCGGGACACGGGCAAGGATCTGAAGGGATATCTCATCCGGGAGGTTGGGGATGAGGCGGGGATTCTTGTCCCAGAGGATGGGGAATGTCCTCTGTCTCTTGCGGGACTTGTTCGATAGGGAAGCCTCGAGTGGGTCGTTTGGGGTCGGTTTGTGATTGGTTAAGCTCAATCTGGCTCCCATTTATTAGTGATTCTTACTTCACAAGAGGTGAGTGGAAATATGACGGATTATCGGGCTTGTTTGGTTTGGTCCTCTACGCCGTCTGCTGTGGTACCATTTCTTTTGGGAATGAATGTAAACCAACTTAAAAGTTAGAATCAATATTGACGAACAAAAAAGAAAGAAAAAGAAAAATGATCAGGAAGTTAAATGCTACAGCAGATTCAGTAAGAGGTATGGATATTCATAGACATGATTATTACGAAACTCAAACTCAGATTCAAAGTTTTGGATTGCTTGTGACTGGAGATAAGAATCGGAAAAAAGCTGCGTAAACAAAGTCATAATTTGGAAAATAACAAACAAGAAACAAAATCATATTCTGGAAAGTTAGAAACAAATGGTTTGGAAAATTACAAATTACAATCAAAGTCGATGGTTTCGAATATTAGAAACTGAACAATACAGAACCATCAAGATAGAGCTTATATTTTTCCTGGCAGGCTTAGGGAGTGTCACAAACTCAACAGAGTGCTTCTAAGCTTCTCAGTGGAAAAACCGAAGCCGAGACTGGAAAGAAATTTACATTATTCTCTAGAGTTTGCAAACACTTTCAAACACCCTACTCATGGATCCAACCGAATGCCCGACTTCAACTCAGACAATTTATAGAAAAACAAAGCATATGAGTACTTATAAGTACCAAAGCTAAAACTCAGACCCCAGATACCCCATCTGCTTCATGGAACTAATCTACATTCCAATTTCCCAGCTACATTACCATTGATGAGTAAATTTTCCAGACAGAAACAAAGTGAGAAACACACAAACAGGCACACATTCTGCACTATAACAAGATTTGGTTTCTAAGGAGCACTGTTTATCCAAGATTTAACAAAAAGTCACATGTTTACGATGAAATCTAGAAAACCCAGTTGAGACAGAAATTGGGTTAACGAAAGGAACGACATCCCAAACAAACAATAATCAAACATGGTGCTGCCCGAAAATTCATAATAAAGATTTGCCCAGAATAAAACCAATCACCTGCGCACAAACTATAACGAGAAAGAACAGGAAAAGAAAAAATCCATAATTTTTTAGGGAAAATTAAAGAAGCATTTACGAGCTAACCGGAGGGTAGAGACACTAACATGTGGTTATATCTTCACATAATTGGAAAATTCGAAATTGCAGAGAATTTGGGCCTTTCACCTTTCGCTTTTGTACAGCCTCTGGAGGGTTTTTGCCGGCGAGCTGTTCGTAGATATTTTGCTGCCTTGTTGTGTGGCGACGCCGGAGTGATTCGTCCACAAAAAAAAGAGTTGATGGAAATTTGTGTGCATAATGTGATCAATCGTTAATGACGATTCAAAATAAATTTCCAATTGTCAAAATTAATTAATTAATTATTAACTTTTTTAGAATGTTGTATACTCAATTCAAAGTGAGTCATGGTTAAACATGTTCACGGGCCGAACCGGTCCTGAACCGGCCCCTAAGGCCCTGTTCGTTGAACCGGATCTTTAAGGTCGCGGTTCGGTCCCGACTTCATTTTTTTTATTTAATTCCCGCCGGTCCGGTCTGGGCCGGGCCGGGTCGGACCACGGGTGAGACGACGGGCCACATTGTTAATTTCTTTTACGGGTCATACCAGCCCGTGAACTGTCGGGTCGGTGCCGGCGGTTCGGACCGGTTCATATAACCGGCCCTTGGTTCTTTGCGGGCCGGTCGTAGGCCATGTGTTGGAGGGCCAACGACCCGGTGGGCCGGGCCGGGCCTCAGCCGCTGACTGGCCACCTCTAGTAATGGTGTAGAATGTTGGAAAACCATTTGTGAACAAACTTAGGTTTGATTCGGTTTTAATCGATTTTTTTATGCATAAATATTTTATTCGAAATAAATTAAATTATGTAGAAAAGTCCAAAATTCTGAGTAGCACAACGATGTTGATCGACTGTTATTGCTTTTTTGAGTTTCTTGAATGTTGGGATCATCTTCGGTGGATGCTATCGGTTAAGTAGGTTGGATATTCGTCTTGCCATTGTTACAATCTGAGTGTTTTGAATGCACGAATAAACATATGTAGTGAATTCTATGGTCCAGTTTTTACAAGTTGAACCAAAAACATAAAACATTATTACAAAATGAAAACGGAAAGACAATAGTTGAGGCGAGTGTTGCTCTACGCAACACGAAAGCGACTCGTAATGTGCTAACAGGTTTAGGCATCTCGTCCACAAAGATACAACGACTGACGTCTCGATGGCTGTAGCACAACAGACTTCTGAGCTCCGACAAACTTAAACGAAGTTGAGAACTGAGAACTATACGTTATGATGTGTGATGCTATGGAGTATGCAGATGATCAGATGTTGTAAGTATTCCCTGCAACTTTATACCGTGTCCTATTATAAGACTTTTAACATAAGTGGAAGGCCTCTGATCTTCAGCTTGTAACAACCCAATCAGTGACAGCCCACTGACGGTTGTTGTAAATGGGCAAAATATTTTATCCTAACCCACCTTCAATCCACCTTATAACAACTAAAATTGTCAAGTGGAAGGTCATGTGTCCAGGTTCAGTCAACCTAGTAACGGTCACATCTGTTTGGTCAAAACTCAAATCCAAATCCAACTTGGTTTAAATTTCAATTTGGGCCTCAATTGCAAATAAAGTTGCAGCAAAAAGAAAAATATAGGGGTTTGACCCAATACCCAAGCCCGACATCGGCCCACACCGTCCAAGGCCCAAGTCTTTGGGCCCACAACCAAGTCGAGACAAGCTGGCTGAAAGGCGTGCACGCCTGTGGCCGAAGTCATCACCAATACTTTGTACATAATTTTGTTAATGTTACGAGTCTTGCAACATACAACTCTTTTGATATGATAAAGAGAGTATCTCAATTAAGAGTTCAATGTGGGATAAGATTCTTTCGAATCCTGCAGTCATCATTTTTACGTGCCTCATTTATGACTAACTTTAATCATTTATTTCTCACTCACCGAGAATTAGTTTTATGGTAATAAATATACCTATCCACTTTAGGTTGGTTAAGTACCAGAAGGACGACCCCCTGATTGTTGTTGAACTGCCGGAACTATATTCTGAATGGTCTGAGTAACGATTTGTACAATGAATATAGGTCGATTGGTTCTGCCAAGGAACTTTGGGCTACCTTAAGATGAATTACAAGACTGAAGATGTCGAGGCGAAGAAATTCGTCGTCAGAAAAAATCTTGACTTCAAGATGGTCGACTCGAATACCGTCGTGTCTCACGTGCAAGAGTTTCAACTGATCTTGCATGACATTCATGCTGAATGAATGACTCTGAGCGAGTTGTTTCAAGTTGTGATTGTGATCGTAAAGCTGTCGTCGGGTTGGAAAGACTTCAAGAACTACCTCAAGCATAAGAGGAAAGAAATGAGTATTGAAGACCTCGTTGTTCGTCTTCACACTAAGGAGGATAACAATAAGCTTTCAGGGAAATTGCCAATGATTATTTTGGTGATCTGTTAGCGGAGGTCGTCTTGTTTGTTGCCCAACCGGTTGAACATCGACTTGACATTTGAGCTCATGTTGGCCCTCGAGGGGGCCTGACTTTTGTCCATGCCCTCGCGGTCTGACAATCACCTTTCTGTTTTTCTTTACCTCTGTCACGAGACTCATGATGGTCGTCAGAGTAGTCTTCTTGGGATTATGAAAGGTGTATTTGAAGAGGATTTTTTTGGAATAGGATTTTGTTGAGGATTATTTTGAGGGTTACTATGAACTACTCGAGCAAATAGTTCAGTGAGGCCTTCAAAAAAAGTTCAAGAGAAATTGAGTAATATCTTGATGAGGGTGAGAGTTTCCCTCATTGTTCTGGCTACTAACGTTGTTTGAGGAAGACATGCTGATACAAAACACGTAGATTTTATGAGACAAATGTGGGAAGTTTAGCCAAATATCCTTGATTGAGTCCTCCCACTAACGCAAATATACATATGGTGTAAGAATATGTGGCCCGAAAGCATTGGGCTCACATTTAATTATCTTATTGGGCCAGACCTTTATTTAATAGTCAAACAAATCTAAGCCATTAATCTGGATATTTGATGGACGTACCAGATCTAAAGACATCCCTATATAAATTAGTCCTCTCTCCTCCTATTAGGGTACGCAGTCACAATCCCATCACTTTTTCTGCTACGTTAAGATTGGACAGGAGGGAGAAACTAATTTAGTCCTAACAATCGATCAAGCCTTTTGTGATCATCAAGATCAAGATCACTAATTATGTCGTCTTCCGCATCAAGTAAGTATTATATGTACACCAAATTATTTATTCAAGATCTTTGATGAAGTTTACATGTGGTATCAGAGCATGTGTTGTGAATAAATAATTTGTTTGTATGATTGTTGAGAGATTATTTTGTCCATGATGTTTATTGAACAAATTTTATCGAATTGTTGCCGAATTAAATTGGTGTTCTGATGGTAATCTGCGTCAACGAAAGATGATGTATTCTTTGATGTTGTTTAATTAATTTTTGGTGACTTCCGCATCGATATCCGCAAGTCAATATATGTTCAAAGATCAAAATAAAGAAAGGATATTTGATGTCTGGAACCACACAAATAATCATGATTGTTTTGTTGAATTAGTTCCATGAAAATCAATGTTGCTATGTTTTTTAATTTCCCATAAAGTTTTCATTAGGTTGTAAGTAATTGCTATATGATGAGGCTGTAAGTATCCATGACTCGCGAAATTTTGTTTCATGGTTGAGTATGGTTTAATGACATCTATTTGATTTGGGAACAAACATCTTGGATGATGATGATTGAGTTGACAAACTCCCATTATGTTTATGAATTATAAGGGTTAGTTTGTTAACATTATAATTACTTGCTATTATATGACATTAAAGTAAAATTAATTAGTTAGTCACCAAAGTGGCCTAATTAATTTTTATAATGTTCGGTCATATAATTTATGGTTATAATTTTTTATTATATGACATTAAGATAAAATTAATTTGTTAGTCACCAAAGTGGCCTAATTAATTTTTTAATGCCCGGTCATATAATATTACTGTTACAATTGATTGTATATGACATTAAGGGAAAATTAATTTGTTAGTCACCAAAGTGGCCGGATTAATTTTCTAATGTTTGGTCATATAATTTATGTTCTATTGAGAATGTCATTATTATGGATTAATGAGTTTATTGGTTGTTAGAAATTATGAATTTACCCAAAGGTGAATCAATGTTCTATAACTAATAAACATTAAGGAGAAATATAATATTTTTTGTCGAGCGTATGTAGATATCCAAAGATACTATGTATGTTAGACGAAGTTTATTTAATTTCTCATTAAGTGTTAAATGACATTCGACTTATGATAATGATATATATTGTTGTGTTTACCCAAAGGAGACCTGCAATATATTTTATGAATGATTTTCTGAATCTATTAATTAAGTGAGCTTTTATGATTGTGCAGCTATCTCTCTTCATTCGCAAGCTTCTTCTGTTACTGTCTTCAATGGTTTGAATTTCTCTGAATGGCGTGAGCAAGTCAATTTTCATTTAGGTGTTTTGGATATTGACTTGGCTCTGCTTGAAGAAAAGCCTGCTGACATTAATGATCAAAGCAGTGAGGCTGAGAAATCAAACCGTAAGGCTTGGGACAGGTCTAACAGATTATGTTTGAGCTTTATGCGAATGACGATTGCCAACAACATTAAGTCAACTCTTCCCGATAATGTGGATGCAAAAGCATATCTTTTGCTTGTGGAAGAGCGTTTTCGTTCCGCGGATAAGTCATTGGCAGAAACACTTATGGCTGAACTCACGACCAAAAAGTATGATGGGTCGCGAAGTATGCAGCAACATGTTCTTGACATGACTAATCTTGCAGCAAGGCTTAAGTCTCTGGGCATGACTGTTGATGACTCATTTCTGGTGCAATTTATGCTTAACTCGTTGCCTCCTGAATATGGGCCTTTTCAAATTAGCTATAACACTATTAAGGATAAGTGGGATGTTAATGAATTGGCCAGTAAGCTTGTTCAGGAGGAGACGAGGCTTAAGGCACAAGGAGTTCATACAGTCAACCTTGTGGGTCGAGGAGCTAATGATGTTCTCAAACCGAAATCCAACAAGTTTAAGAAGAAAGGACCTGCTAAAGGTTCACAGGTCACTAATGATGAAAAGAAGGAAAATCAAGCAAATAAATGTTATTTCTGTAGAAAAGAAGGTCACGTATAGAAAGATTGCCTGAAACGCAAGTCTTGGTTTGAAAAGAAAGGTATTTCTAATATCTTTGTATGTTTCGAATCAAACTTGTCTGAAATTTCTTCAAATACTTGGTGGTTGGATTCTGGTGCTACAACTCATGTTTCTAATGTGATGCAGGGATTTCTTACAATCCAGAGCATAAACCCAAATGAGAACTTCTTGTTTATGGGGAACCGTATGAAGGCCCCAATTGAAGGAATAGAGACTTATCATATTGTTTTAGATTCCGGGCACCACCTGGATCTTTTACAAACTCTCTATGTACCTTCATTTTCTAGAAACTTAATGTCTCTTTCTAGACTTGATGTTCTTGGGTTTTACTTTAAGTTTGGACATGGATGTTTCAGTTTGTTTGATAAACATGATTCCATTATTGGTTCTGGAATTCTTATGGATGGTTTATATAAACTGAAACTTGATGTTGATTTTTCTGCATCTTTAATGTGTATTCATCAAAACATTGGAATTAAACGTGGTGTAGCGAATGAGAACTCTGCTTTCTTGTGGCATAAACGTTTGGGTCATGTATCCAAAGAAAGAATGCAAAGGTTGGTGAAAGATGAGATTCTTTCAGATCTAGATTTTACCGATCTTGGTTGTGTGTGGATTGCATTAAGGGAAAGCAAACCAAACATAACAAGAAAGGAGCCACAAGAAGTAGTCAGCTTCTTGAAATTATACACACCGATATATGTGGACCTTTTGATGCTCCATCTTTTAATGGAGAAAAGTATTTCATTACCTTTATAGACGATTTTTCACGTTATGGTTATGTCTATCTGCTCAAGGAAAAATCTCAAGCTGCAAATGCACTTGAGGTTTTCATTAATGAAGTTGAAAGGCAGTTAGACAGAAAGGTGAAAATAGTAAGGTCTGATAGAGGTGGTGAATACTATGGAAGGTATGATGAATCGGGACAAAATCCCGGTCCATTTGCTAAGTTCCTTGAAAGACATGGCATATGTGCACAGTATACTATGCCAGGCACACCTCAACAAAACGGTGTAGCGGAAAGGCGAAATAGAACTATAATTGATATGGTTAGGAGTATGATAAGTAATACATCATTACCCAAATCTTTGTGGATGTATGCACTTAAGACTGTTGTATATCTGCTAAATAGGATTCCTAGTAAGGCAGTTCCTAAAACTCCTTTTGAGTTATGGACTGGAAGGAAACCTAGTTTGAGACACCTGTATGTTTGGGGTTGTCCAGCAGAAGCACGAGTATACAACCCACATGAAAAGAAATTGGATTCTCGAACTGTGAGTGGTTACTTTATTGGTTACCCAGAGAAGTCCAAAGGGTATATGTTTTACTGTCCTAATCATAGTTCTAGAATCGTTGAAATGGGCAATGCTAGATTTATTGAAAATGGTGAAGTTAGTGGGAGTGCTAAAGAGACTGTGGAAATTAATGAAATAAGGAATAATTTTCCATTACCCATTAATGTTTCAATATCCACAGTTGTAAAAATATTGTTCCACAACCACAAAATAATGGTGGACAAAATTTGGATGAAGTAGCACCCCACGAAGAGACTAACTTGCCACCAACTAATATAAATGAACCACGTGGAATAGCATTAAGCAAACCTACAAGGGTGAGAAGATCTGCTATTTCGGATGACTATGTGGTTTATTTGCAAGAGTTGGATTATGATACTAGCATTGATGATGATCCTGTTTCGTTTTCACAAGCCATTAACAGTGACTTGTCTCATAAATGGATTGATGCTATGAAAGAAGAGTTAAACTCTATGGCTAAAAACAATGTTTGGGATCTAGTAGAATTGCCAGAAAGTTCAAAACGAGTTGGGTGTAAGTGGGTCTTTAAGACCAAACGCGACTCGAGTGGCAATAACGAACGACATAAAGCTAGACTTGTTGCCAAGGGTTATACTCAGAAAGATGACATTGATTATAAGGAGACTTTTTCACCTGTTTCTAAGAAAGATTCCTTGAGGATCATTATGGCTTTAGTAGCTCAGTATGATTTAGAGTTACATCAAATGGATGTGAAAACGGCCTTTCTTAATGGGGACTTAGATGAGGAAGTTTATATGGATCAACCCGAGGGTTTTTCCATAGAAGGAAAGGGTCACATGGTGTGTAAACTTAAGAAGTCAATATATGGACTTAAACAAGCTTCCAGACAATGGTATATTAAGTTTAATGATACCATCATGTCTTTTGGTTTTCAAGAAAATACTGTTGATCGGTGTATTTACTAGAAGATCAGTGGGAGTAAGTTTATATTTTTGGTTCTATATGTTGATGATATCCTACTTGCTGCTAATGATTTGAGAATTTTGCATGAGACTAAAGATTTTCTCTCAAAGAATTTTGAAATGAAAGATATGGGAGAGGCATCCTATGTGATTGGAATTTCAATATTCCGGGATAGATCACAAGGATTGTTGGGGTTGTCTCAGAAAGCATATATCGAGAAAATTCTTGAGAGATTTAGTATGAACACTTGTTCACCAAGTGTTGTCCCATTACAAAAAGGGGACAAGTTTAGTCTTATGCAATGCCCTAAGAATGATGTCGAACGAAAGAGTATGGAATCAATTCAATATGCTTTTGTTGTGGGCAGTTTGATGTAGTTGCAAACTTGCACGAGGCATGATATTAGCTTCGCTGTTGGAATGCTTGGCCGATATCAAAGTAATCCTGGATTGGATCACTGGAACGCTGCAAAGAAAGTGATGAGATACCTTCAAGGGACGAAGGATCATATGCTCACATTTAGGAAATCTAATCGCCTTGAGGTGATTAGATATTCAGATTCAGATTTTGCTGGGTGCCTTGACAGTCGCAAGTCAACATTTGGCTATGTTTTTCTCCTCGCCGAAGGAGCAATTTCATGGAAAAGTGCCAAACAGTCTGTCATAGCTACATCTACCATGGAGGCTGAATTTGTGGCTTGTTTTGAGGCTACAATTTATGCATTATGGCTGCGGAACTGTAACACCCCGCTTTTCGTACATTGAATTTCTAGAATAAATTTTTCTTTTTGTAAAACATTTGGAAACTTTACTTGGAACTCAGGGTGCTACTCACTTTGAGAAACTTTTCATACGTGATCTTTCCATAAACATTAAAAACTTTACATGGACATAAGCATTTCATACATGAACATTCATTGCGTTGCCTTGAGAACTTACACTTTAACTTGACATATTTCATAAAATAAACTTTGCATAGCGGAAGCTTTTAAAACATAAATATCATGAACATAAAAACATGTGACCACCCTCGCCATCGCTCCATTGCCAGCTCGCCAAAACCTGGGTGTGGAAAACAAATAGGGTGAGCATTTCCACTTACTCCGTGAGAGATCCCTCTACATTATCATCCTAATCAACTATAAAGCATGAAATCGTTTTCGTATACTCCACATAATCATGAGCTCCCGACGAGTGGTGACCCACAAGTCGAAAGACTTTCTTGCTTCTACAACACTATTAGACAACTAAACACTAGAGTCTTTGCATGCAGGCAATTACATTCTTGTCACACTCCCACCACTCATCAAACTTCTTATACCACTTTAGGGTGGTGGAAGAACAATGTCTCTCGCAGATGGCACGGCCAAATAGGCTTGATGAGAGTACCTTTCAATAGGTTGAAGGAAGATAGCCTTTCATTAGGCTCCGTACAGTCTTATCGACGGGGACAACCATTTGAAGAGTGCACCAACGAAGGTTACACATAATCACTTACACCCTCTAACCCTAGCACTTAGCTACCCTCTAGAGTTATAGTCCGTGAACCTTGGTACTGCAACAAACGACTTGCTCGAATGTTGGAACATTGCATAAACATGGGTACTATGCAAGCTACTTAACTTCATTCATAGCATAGATAATTAAAGAGGATTAATAAAGTAGAACTTCCCCCACCTTTTCAGTAGAATGCTCGGCTTAGACTTGAACTTGAAAGAAAATCTCGAGGGCTCGACTCCTCGTAAAACTATATTTATTGGGGTCATGTCTTAGTGATTTAACATGGAACTTATTCTTATACTTATACTTATAATCATACATAAGCTTTAGAAAAACTTTGCTCGCTTGGCTTCGCCTTGCTTGCATTCTTTTGAAAACATTCTTACTTAAAGCATTTGAACAATCGAACTCTTAGCTTGCTTGCTTACGGATACTATTCTAATCGCCTAAGGTTCATCATGATCTCACTCAATGCTTTACAGCTCATACATATCACATAAGCATGCTTTATAAACAATAGACTCACTTAAACAATTACACTTAATTCTTTTGACAAAACTTAACACGTGCTGTATTTTTAAAACGAGCATATCTTTCAACATACAAGTCGCATTAACATGATTCAAGTCTCATATTGCTTCTAAGACATGGTACTACAACTTTCATTTAGCACTCAAAAGCAAATAAGGTCATATTCATGGTCCAAAACCAGCAAACATTCAATGCTAAAATACTGTCCAGAAATTTAAAATAAATTCATGCGCGGTTTTACGAGAACGGGTATCATTTACTACTCGAACCATATTTTTATTTGATTCCAGAACCACATGAAAGATAACACATAGAAGTACAATTTCCATGAAGACTTCAGGTTCATTTGAGCACATTATCATATCATAAACACACAAAACATTTAAACCTAACTGCAGTCGAATTAAAGAAAAACTGCTCGCGCAGTCAATTTTATAAAAATCATAAGTTATTCGTTTTAAGTCGAAATTGCACGATTCCAAAGCTCACGTAAACACAACTGAACGAACTACATATCATTTGAAGAACTCGAAAACCGAAAACACAGTATCAGAGGCCTAAACTGCTCCCGAACAGACAGCACGTAAATAGCAATTACACATGAAATCATACCAATTTTCCGAACTTCTTAACATGTCGAAAGCAACATATAATCGATGATTCTAGGCACGTTTATCACACAATAAGACACGATTATGAATACATAAATTAACAACAATAAACCCTATTCACATATCATTAAAACAATCCTTTCGGAAGCCCGGCAAGGCTCCGACCAAATCCAACTCAATAATAACTCGACAATTATTTACTCGGACCTTAAGCAAGCATACGAGATTCGATTATCAAGTCTTAAAACATTAATAATTCTTACGTAACTTATCGAATTCAAATTAACTGTCCATAAGAGGTTAAGACGTTAGGGTTTTACCGCTCGAAAAAGGATGACGGTAAGGGTTCGAACGAAAGCTCGGTGAAAGCTCGGTGCTAAACGATGGGCTGCGATTGGCTGAGGTGGTCGAAGACCGGTCGATGGCTGCTAGCGGCGGGGCTGCCGGACTGCGTGACTGCTGCGTGTGGAAGGGGTCTGCTGCGGAGGGTCGGCGATGAAGGCTGCGGGAACGATGGTGATGGCCTGCTTGTCCGTGGAGGAGCTGCGGTGAATGGCTGCGGCTTGCGTCGGGGCTCGCCGACTACGTTTGACGTTCCAACGGAACTCGACAGCTACGTTGAGTTGTCCAACGGAACTCCACGGGTCCCGACGGTGTTGGAGCTTCGACGGCCACTTTGAAGGCCGCGATGGTGGTGCGCGGTGAAGCTTCTCGGTTCGACTGCGGCCTGCTCGTTGATGGTGGCTGCTTCGCGCTGCTCGATTGGAGATGGTGGACGACTGCTCGACGTTGATGATGGAGGTGGCTGAGCATGGACTGCGGCGGAGGAGAGCTCACGGAGGTCGGCTGCGGTCTGCTCGAAGGTGGGCTATGGCGGCGCTGCAACTGGTGGTGAAGGAGGTCGCGTGGTGGCTGCTCGCGAACTGCCCGTGGAAGGTGGTCGATGGCCGCTGCTCGTGGAAGGAGGTGGGCGATGGAGGCGCTGCGATGATGGAGCTTCGTGGAGGAGGTCTGCGCATGGAAGATGATGCTCGGCGATGATGGAGAAGGACGATGATGGGACGCTGCTTGAAGGCTGGCCGGAGGATGAAGGTTGCGATGAAGCTCGACGATGGTGATGGCTGCTCGATGCTGGTGATGATGTTCGGTAGTGATGATGGTGGACGATGAAGGTCAATTGATGATGGCGATGGAGCTCGGAAAAATAAAAGCGAGAGATAGAGAAAGAGAGAGCTGCCGAGAGATGAGAGATCGTGAGGGAGAGAAATAGAGGGTGAGATATTTGTAATGTGTGGGATTGTGTTACCGTATTTAACAAGATGTCTTGAATATTGGGACTAGGAAATTTGAGATTGACTAGGATTCTTACTTGCTTGGATGAGGGATTAAAAACATCGTAAGTCTTGAGCTTTTTATCTGGCTTGGGAAAATTGGACTGTTATTTGAGCTCAATTTATCATCTTAATATTTATTATCTTCATTAATAAATTAAAACTAAAATTTATATTAATTAAATTAAATTAAGACATTTATAATTAAAATTATATTAACATAATTGCATTTAATACTTAGGAAAATTAAATAGATGAGGACATCCAAATAATTCAATTTTTAATCATTAACTTGATAAATAAATGAGTGTGGACACTCAATTAATCATCACATAAAAATCGAGCTTACCATAAAAATAAAAATAAAAATAACATTGTAAATCATTAAATTAAACATAAATAATATCCATGAAAATAATACTAAGCATAAAATGAACGACATGAGTTTGGGGTGTTACAATCTACCCTTCTTAAAAATTTTCCGTCCCCGGAAAAAGTTCTTATTCCTAGAATTCATCAAACATAAGAAACGGCTTAGCTTCTAATTACTGCCAGTACTTCCATTCGAGTTAAGCTCCTCCTCAGCTGGCTCAAGTTCAGTTGAGTCTTCTTCAGTGGTCTCCACAAAATAGCTTAGCCTAGTGAATTCCCTCTCATACTCATCCACAGTTAGGCTCCCTTGAGTTAAGTTCCAGAACTCGCTCTCCAGTTGCTCGCGATAGTGTTAGGGATAGTACTTTTCCGCCATGATCTCCTTAAACCTCTCCCAGGTCAAATTCGTGCGCTCGTCTACCGGCTTCGTCCTCCAATAGGTGGTCCACCACCTCTTAGCATCCTCTTTCAGCTGGTATTGACCGCACGTTATCTTCTGCTCATTGGTGCAACCTAATACCTCGAATATATCCTCCATGGTCATGAACCACTCATCTACATGTGCCGGTCCTTCTTTTCCAGTGAAGATTGGCGGATCCATCTTTC
>CACSLK010021934.1:1032756-1043476 GCA_902706635.1 Striga hermonthica | reverse complement strand
TTTAACCGATAATAAATCACATTATATTCGTTTCAAAATAAGTATCACTTCAAAAATTTTATTCAGAAATTCGATTTGACTATAATGTGATTACATAAAATAGTTATTTCGGTAAATTGTTATCATATATTTAACAACCTATGCGGGTAATAAGTATAAATATAAGATTTCTATTGTTTTGTTACTTAAAATAATTTATTTTTTATAAAACTATTTAAATAAAAAAATTAAGTAGTTGAGTAATATATTAAACTATAAATAATTGACTATTTCGTTTACGTCCAAGTTACTATTGACCCGTAAGTTAGTTGAGTAATTTTAAATTATAAATAATTGGCTATTTTGTTTATGTCCAAATTAATATTGACCCTAAAATTATGAATAAATTTTTTTATTTTAAATTATAAATAAAAATCTTTAATTTATTTCTATATAATATATATCAAATTTAAACCATGCAACTAATAAATGTTACAGCTGCAAGTTTTGTCAATATATTATATTTCAAATTTAAATCACGGAACTAATAAAGGTAATAGCCGCAATATTTGACCAAAATAATTTTGTACATTAATTACATTAATTTAGGCTGAATTTTTCAAATTTGAAAAAAAATATATTACTCAATATAGTAATACTTTAGGCGGGAAATCATTTTTTTTTTTTTGCTGATTTTTAGTTGCTATTTCAAGTAAATATCATTGTCTCTTTATATATTAATAGATAGATATATACACAAGATCCAAAACGTCATTTATTTGGTTAATAGTTGATAAAGTCAAAATGACATTTAAAAAGAATATGATGTAGTATGTATTAAGATATTTTTTTAAAAAATAAAATAAAAATTAACCACCCAATTTTATTATATTCAAATATTTGATATTTCTAACAAACTAAATCTTATACTCTTATAGCTTATGCAATAGAAAATTCTATTTACGCTACGTAGTATAAGAACTAAAACGTGACGAATTAAGTTATAAATATTTTAAAACACTAAAAGGTATACAATTTCAATATGAATGGTCACTAAGATGATATTACATTATTATGGGGAAACTCGTGCGTCAGGCAAGGCTAAAAAATTCAAAATGTCAAATTTAAGAAAATAATTTATTAAAAGCAAATAAATAATGCAACAGGCAACCAATTTAATGCATAATATATCATGTTTATATATATAAATGTTGTACTATTAAAAATTTTAAGTTTATAATTTTTTGTTAAACCGAAAATACGTGTTGTACATATTAGAGCATCTCCAATGCTCAATGTTGTAGTGATAAATTACATTCCACATTAATACATTTATTAATATCACCATTTTTCATCTTCCAATGTACAATGTGATCACAAATGTTGTGATGATGTGGACATAATTAATGTCTACAATGTAGAGAAGAATGTGGTTCATCCACATTCTACTCCACACTCTAGTTAGCCAATGAGAATAAGAGAGAGAATTATTATTACCATTTTCAAACTATTTAATTATTTAATTAATTTTATTAATTCATATTAAAATTTTAATATTTGGCAAGTAGACAACATTGTGCATTAGAGATGATTTTTTAATTTAATAGTGGTGAACTCAACATTTGTCCTACATGGTTCACAATCTATTTAATTTTTTGACATTTGTCGAAAGAAATTTCTATAACAACATTAGAGCATTGGAGATAACTTAGTTAGTTAAAAATTATCAACACGAAATATTTTTTACAATAATTATTTGTGATTTTATTAGTATCAAAACTAATTGATAGAGTCCCAATAAATTTGGTATGTGTTGAAAAATTGGAGAAGGTAGTATTGATTAGTTATTTCATAGAAAGATAGATCTTCTATACCACAAACGTGAGATTTTATATAGTTTCGAATTTGTGGGCGTGGCGGAATTTTTCTAAAGCATTCAGAAATGTTTTAACTAATTTCCATAAAAATAGGTTTCTTCTCAACTTTTTAAGTGGATTACAGGTAAAACAAAATCTTGTACAAATCTATACAATCCAATCCGATATTCCACAATCAATTGTATCATTTTGTTTTAAATTTTCTAAAAATTCAAACAGTTATTTAGGCGGCTTATCCCAATTTTTTTTTAAAAAATTACTTATTATAGTAAGTATTAAGTGGGAATTTGAAATGTTTTTTAGTTACTATTTTAGATTTATTAGGTTCCCTCTTTATATTACAATAGATAAATTTACATATTTATATTACAAAAAAAAAAGTTATTTATGGCACAAATATGATTGGTTAACCGTGAGTCTAACACTATTTGGAGAAAATGTTATAAAAATAATTTTATTTTATTTATTTTTTAATTTTTGAGTTCGAAGTTCAAACAAACAAATTCCGAGTTAATCAACATACTTAAAAAGTTTGTTTTCTAAACTATTCGAACACAAACAACTCAAATTTTAACGAACAATTAAACGAACGGGCTCGAACACGATTTTTGTACTCAAACTGTGTTCGAATGTAAACGACATGAGCTCGATGCCCAAGCTCGGTTCGATTATAACACTAGTCCAAAACCTGATAACTCGTTGGGTAAAACCCAATCCGAACCTGAAGTTCACTACCAGGTAACGTGCCGAGTACGAGTAGGGGTGTATTATATGCGGGTCGAGTTCCGGTTTGCCAAAATTGAACCCGACCCGACCAATTTATATCCCTAGGTAATTGTCCACACCCATACAGTGGGACCCATGTCACCATACACCAACTCATATGTGGGCCCCACCTGACACCTCACATCTCTTTCTCTCACTCACAAACACATACACACGGTAACTCCGCTGGACTTCCGCGATGGCGTCGTCGCCCCGTCTCTCGTTTGCACCGTGCCTGATCGACGTCCGCTGTCGCACGTCCGCCATGTGCCGCGCTGCAAGAATTGGTAGAGCTCTAACTCGTCGTGTTTGACTTCTTCCTCCACCACGATGTTCTGTCGCACACCTAGCTGCCGACGCCATTATCCAACCACCGACAATCGCTGACTCCACTGTCCTGCCAACCACCTATGCTACTGTTCACGACGAGTGTAACACCCCAGCTACTTACTACTGTAATTATGAAAACCAGAGTAAAATTTTTCTTTTTATTTTCGAAAACTCTTAATTTATTTTGTGGAAACACTTTCTTTCTCGCAGGAGCCTACCTCACTTACTTACTTTTCTCTTTCTTTACTTAGACAAATAAACAAAATAAATGCAACCAAACAAAATAGTATTCCACCCCCGAGATAAAGTACTACTTATATACTAGAATTAAACATTCATAGTCTAATGTCTCATAGTCTCATAATGCGGAAGCTAAAACATGTTCAAACACACATAGTTCGCAAGACACATTCAAATATCACATGGCATCATAATTTGTTTTTCAAAATATCTGTTAGATCTAGACTAATGGCCTATATCAATTGCCATTGATGACTTTACAGACAATCACAAATCTGGTAATGAAGCTCAGGATCAAAAATCAATGCAGCAGTAAAATCTGAACCTTTGTATTGAATGCTTAAACCCTTGAGGGTGAATACAATGACTTAAATACAATTCATAAGAAAATAAGAGCCCTTAGATTAAAATCAAGGGCTGAGAAAATAGATCAAGAACAAGACAAAAGTTAACTAAAAGAAGCTAAGCATAAATGCATGGACTGCCATGCATACGTACTAAAAGAGAAAATAAGAAGACTTGGTCTTTGAGATGGCTATGCTATTATGCCCCCTTCAATTCGAAGGAGGGTTTGGATTTGACTTGCAATTTGTCTCGAAGCCGACTGAAGAATTGACTAGACAAGGGCTTGGTGAATATATCCGCAAGTTGGTACAAAGCAGGAATATGGTGAACAGAGATTGTGTGAAGATGAACTTGCTCTCGAATAAAGTGAAGATCAATTGCAGCATGCTTGGTCTTTGAATGATGTACTGGATTGGGTGAGAGTAGAACAGAGCCAAGGTTATCAACCCAAACTGTAGTTGGCTGATGTTGAGGAAGATGCAACTCAGATAACAATGATCGAAGCCATATAATATCACAGGTGGCTGCAGCAAGGCTCCTGCATTCAGCCTCTGTGCTTGAGCGAGCAATGGTCTTCTGTTTCTTGCTACTCCAAGAAATGAGATTGCTACCAAGAAATATACAAAAACCGGAAGTTGATCTTCTATCATCAAGATCTGTGGCCCAATCAGAGTCTGCATAAGCAATAAGCTGTAGAGAGGGAGACTTTGTGATGTGAAGTCCTGAAGTAATGGATCCACTAAGATACCTCAAAAGCCTTTTGAGTGCCTTCCAATGTGTATGAAGTGGATTTTGCATGTACTGACTACACTTGTTGACTACATAGGAGATTTCAGGTCTTGTAAATGTGGCATATTGTAATGCACCAATAAGTTGCCTGTATAATGTGCCATTTTCAATAGGCTGCCCATGATTCTTAGAAAGGCCAGGTGTAGAGACCATAGAAGTGCTGAGGGCTTTACAGTTGCTCATGCCAGCTCTTTTGAGAGTATTCTTGATATATGCAGATTGGCTAAGAAAAATACCATTAGAGGTTCTAGCAACCTCCAAACCCAAGAAATAATTTAGAACACCTAAATCTTTAAGAGCAAAAAATCCCTTAAGAACAGAAATGATATGATCAATCTCAGAATCATCAGTGCCTGTGATGATTAAATCATCCACATAGGCTAGTATAAAGATGTTGCAATTCTTCTGAACTTTGATAAATAGAGAAGAATCTGATTTAAAGCTCTTAAAGCCAAGAGAAGATAAAACAGTGCCAAGTTTTAAGAACCAAGACCTTGATGCTTGCCTGAGACCATATAAAGATTTTTTAAGCAAGCAAACTTTATCACCTTGTTCAAAACCATGTGGTTGCATCATATAAATATCAGCATCTAAGTCTCCATTCAAAAAGGCATTGTCCACATCAATTTGCCTGATTGACCAAGATTTAGTAACAACAATTGATAACACTGTCCTTATAGTAATAGGTTTGACAACAGGACTAAATGTTTCTGTGAAATCCAAACCAGGAATTTGACTAAACCCTTTAGTAACTAATCTTGCTTTAAATCTAGAGACTAAACCATCTGCATTCTTCTTTAACTTAAACACCCACCTGCAGCCAATGGCTTTCTTGTTGGGAGGAAGATCAGACAAGATCCAAGTTTTGTTGTTAAGCAAGGCTTGGTACTCAGTGTCCATTGCCATCTTCCAGTTAGGATCTTGAAGTGCATCCTCAAGTGTGGAAGGCTCAACATAATCTGTGGGCTCAGTTGTGCAAGAGAATACCTTCTTTTTGAAGATACCAGCTCTTCCCCTAGTGATCATAGGATGCACATTATCTGCAGTCACAGGATTAGTAGAAACAACATGTATAGGAGTGGTATTGCCACCACTATCAATTGGCAAATCTATAAAAATCTGTCCAATGGAAATTCTAGGGGAATGTGTGTGAGGAGAAGTTGAGTGGTGGGAAGAAGAATGAGAGTGGGAGTGAGATGAGCTAGATTGGTGAGAAATAGAGTTGGATGGGGTAGACATGATAGGAGAAGAGGGTAAAGTGGGAGTGATATGGCCTGTGGGGTATGGAGGAGTTGGGGGTAGTTGAGAAATAAGTAAGGGAGAAGTAGGCAGATTAGTGTGAGTGGGACCAGAAGGTGTAGTGTCTTCTGTTTTGTCCTTAAAGGGAAAAGATGTTTCATCAAAGGTTACATGCCTAGAAATGATTATTTTTCTGTTGGGAAGCAACACTTTGTAACCTTTGTATTGGTCATGATAGCCAATGAAGGTACTTTGTTGGCTTTTAAAATCAAGCTTATGCTGATTGTAAGGTTTAAGATAGGGATAACAAGCACAACCAAAGACTTTGATGTGGCTGTAGTCTGGTCTTTGGCCTGTCAGCATTTCAAAGGGAGAGATGAATTTTAAGGTTTTGCTGGGAACTCTATTTAACAGATAGACTGCAGTAGAGAATGCATGGTCCCAGTATCTTTTTGGGACTGAAGAATGAGCTAACAAAGAAAGACCTGAGTTCACTATGTGCCTGTGTTTCCTTTCAGCTATCCCATTTTGTTCTGGAGTGTAAGGACAAGACATCCTATGTGTAATTCCATTTTGATGGAAAAAATCAGAGAGAGGTTTATATTCTGTCCCACCATCACTTTGCACTATCCTAATTTTTTTGGAAAATTTGTTTTCAACAAGGGTTCTGAAATGCATAAAGGCATTGGCAGCATCAGATTTGTTTTTCAAAAAGTATATCCAAGTGAACCTAGTCTTATGATCAACAAAGTTGATATAGTAGCAATGTCCTGTGGCAGATTTGATAGGACATGGTCCCCAAAGATCAGTATAAATCAATTCAAGAACATCATAACAATCAGTCATGGAATCATCAAAATGAAGTTTATGACATTTTCCCATAAAACATGAAGAGCATAATGGTCTGTTCCCACTATCATGAAAATCAACATTACAGCTTTTAAGAGCCCTCTTAACAATATCAAAGGAAGCATGTCCTAATCTATTGTGCCAAAGGTCTAAACTAAGCTTATTCTTGAGAGTGGCTGAATGAGTCTGAGGTTGAAACTTTTTGAGTGAAGGTGGGACTTGAACTTTATTTTCTTTTGCTTGAATCATGTCAAAACAGTAGAGGCCATTAATAAGCTTGCCTTTGAGAAGAATCTGACCTGTGACTTGGTCCTTAAGAAGACAGAAAAAGGGATGGAATTCAAAGTATACTCCATTATCTTTAGCAAATTGTGATACACTCAAAAGATTTTTGGTTATGTGAGGAACACAAAGAAGATTGTTAAGGACAAAGGATTGATTCTTATTAGAGACAGATTTCATTATAGATGTGCCAATATGAGTGATAGGCATACCTGCTCCATTTCCCATTTCAATTTTGTCATCACCATGATATTCTGCTGCAAGGCTGAGGTTGTTCAAGTCTGAGGTGATATGATTTGTGGCTCCTGAGTCAGGCAGCCACTGTGAATCTTGAAAATTCTGCACAGTTTCTGAGGTTCCAAATGTGCTGCCATTGTAAGAGCTGAGGTTTGCCATATTGGCCATGTTTTGATAGCTTTGCTGACCTCTGAAGTTGGGGTTCTGAGGGTAAGAATAGGATTGATCAAACCTATTGTAACATCTGTCAGCTGAGTGGCCATCCTTTTGACAGATTTGGCATTTGACAAAGCTGCTTCTACCTCCTCTTCCTCTATAGCTGTTTCTGCCTGACCTTCCTCCTCTAAATCCACCTCTATTTTGACTTGATCTGCCTCTAAATCCTTGGTTAGGAGTAAATCCTCCTCTTTTTGATGTTTGCTGAGAGGCCATATTTGCAAAACCTCTAAAACCATCACCACTGAGAGAGTTAGTTGTGTTCCTCTCAATCCTGCTCTCAAATGTCAACAACAGTGACTGTGCCTCTCTAAGTGTGCAGGGAGGAATCCTTGAGTTGATTGAGACTGAGACTGAATCGTATTCAGGCCCTAGACCATCTAGCATAGAAGATATGTGGTCATCTTCTGAGTAGGTGTTTCCAGCTGCTGCTAGGGCATCATAACAAGCTTTGATTTTATTCAAATACTCTCTCATGGTCCGAGTGCCTTTCTTGAGGTTATGCAACTGAGATTTGATTTGCATAACTTTGGCCCTAGACTGAGTGGTGAAATCTAACTCCAGTGACTGCCAAATTTCAGTAGAGGTGTTCAAACCCACAGTGTTGACAAGGATCTCTTCAGTAAGAGAGCTTAGGAGCCAAGAAACCAAAAGCTGATCTTGCTTTTGCCAGCTCAAATAAAGTGGGTTGAATGTGGTATGGACTCCATTTTCATCTCTGATAAATTTGTCTGGTGCAGTAGCTGTGCCAAGAATAAAGTCCTCAAGCCCATAACCTCTCACAGTAGCAAGAACCTGGTGTTTCCACATTAAATAATTAGTTTCATTCAGCTTAATGGTAACCAGCTGAGCTTGTGGCTGAATAACAGAAGGAGATAAACCAGAACTAGCAGTATCAGTGGAGGAGCTTGCCAGGTATGGATTCAGATCTGAAATGATGATCACGGGTATGGTTTGATTGGACATAGAGACAGGTCAAGATCAACCTGCTCTGATACCATAATGGCCTATATCAATTGCCATTGATGACTTTACAGACAATCACAAATCTGGTAATGAAGCTCAGGATCAAAAATCAATGCAGCAGTAAAATCTAAACCTTTGTATTGAATGCTTAAACCCTAGAGGGTGAATACAATGACTTAAATACAATTCATAAGAAAATAAGAGCCCTTAGATTAAAATCAAGGGCTGAGAAAATAGATCAAGAACGAGACAAAAGTTAACTAAAAGAAGCTAAGCATAAATGCATGGACTGCCATGCATACGTACTAAAAGAGGAAATAAGAAGACTTGGTCTTTGAGATGGCTATGCTATTATAGACCACTACCACCAAGATCGCTCACGCACCACACTGGACTCCATCACTTAAAAAAAAAAAGTGTGGGCGTGAGCAAAACCACTATGCTCCACAGAAACCGACATTAAATACACATTAACCATAATAACATATCATGGAATAAGCATATATGTAACTTACTGTTCTGACGTTGATGCTAACTACTAACTTCTGGGTCCGGTCAATCATGTGCACATTTCGGTGAAGCACTAATGGCCTCGGTTGCCACGAGAACCTGGATGGATTACCTTGACCACCAAACCAGACGATAAGTTGCTAAGATCCTACTTGTAGGTCATTGGCCTTGGGCAAAACTCTTACACACATACCTCAGACAGGATAAGCGATTATAGGCAATGTTACCCAGTACAAGGTCCCCACTTATTAGTCTGAAAAATGAAAGTGCTGGAACTGAATGCGTAGCTGGCGGAGACTCTACTCTCCTCAAACTACAAAGTATATAAGCACAATATTTCTAAGTCTCTGCTCATCTTGAAATACTTGGTTCTTTAATTTTGTTGAGTTTTATTGATCTTCTTAATTAATAGATTTTAATTTTTTACTTATTGATCTTACCCAGTTGTTCGCTCGCTTGGTTTCATTTATTTATAAACCTAATTTTCTCATCTAACTTTAACGACTTATCGAATAAATTAATTAACGAGCTAAGTTAATTTTTCTCTTGAAGTTATCTAGGGTTCTTGGATAATTTCTAAGTCCGGAACTACGTTTTCTAACTTAACTTGGTCTAACTTGGTTCAAAAAGATGTTGAAGTTCCGGTTTGCTCGGACTGAAATTTCTTGAATTGCTCGGGCTTGCCCGAACTGATTTGACTGAACTGGCGGCCCACTACTGAATCGACTGGTGACTTGGTACAGCTCGACTCGGTCGCACGAGGTTCAGCTACGCGCGGCCGCTTGCCCATGCCCGCAGACCTGTTGGGGCGAGGCGTCGCCCGACGCGACAACGCTCGCTTCTAAGTAGTCGCAGGTCGCAGGGAGGTTCCGCGGGTCGCTAGTGCAAGAAAAAGATAAGTGTTAAATTAATAAGTGATGCAGAATAATAATAATAATAATAACATAAATTATGAATTATTATTATTATTATTATTATTATTATTATTATTATTATTATTATTATTATTATTATTATTATTATTATTATTATTATTATTCTGCATCACTTATCAATTTAACACTTATCTTTTTCTTGCTATTTTTTGTACATCATTTATGTTTGTGAAATTAATTAAGATATAAAAGATGTAAATAATGTGTCATCCTACTGAATAATTGTATTGTAACCTTTAATTGTAACGATTATTATTATTATTATTATTATTATTTTAATATTTGCATTGGTTAATTCATAGGAAAAATCAATATTTTTTTTTAATTTTTATAATGGTTAAATTTATATAATAAAGTATATATCATTATATTTTTTTACATATTAGTTTTTATAAATACACTGTATATTATTATAAGTAATAATATATTAAAAATAATTCTCATGTCACTATTTTAAATATAATGTGCATGTGCATGATGTAATACTAATTACATGTATTGCAGACTTCACAATGCTGACACTTAATGCTTGCACATTAATATTTTTGATAATGAACATTATCGTAACTCAATGATTCTGCGTGAAAAAACCAAAAGCATTGATACACTATTATTTATTTTTTTTTACTTTTAAATTTCTTAAAACAGTCAGAACTAGTATATTCGACCAAACTATATAAAATGTTACGTTTGTTGTTTTTATATATATTGTATTTTATACAACAGTTCGTACGACGTGGCTCGAAATTTCTCAGAAATGACTCGGAATTCTTGGGAAAATGCTCGTCTCTCGGAACATGGCTCGACTCTCTCTTCATCCTCGGAATAAACCTGAAAATATACCAAAAGCACAAAAAAGTACACCAAAATATAAAATAAAAAGAAAGACACAAAAATACACGAAACACAATAAAATAGATCGGCCGACACAAAAACAAACCTAAAATCGACTCGAAAACACACATAAACACATAAAAACAAGCACGAAAACACAATAAACAGGCGTGCCCGACACCGGCAGTAAATGAAATATATGAAGCTGGATTCGGTGGCGGAGATGGCCGCCGTGCTAGAGAGATGCAACGGGTGGCAGTAGCAGGCCCGGCTCTTGGGGCAAGCAGCAAAGGCAGCTGCCTAGGGCCTCCAATTTGGGAGGCCTCA
>CACSLK010021934.1:997151-1009913 GCA_902706635.1 Striga hermonthica | reverse complement strand
TCAACTTCACACACAAGTATTATGTATCCATGTCTTCAAACACTCCCACATTCATCGTACATGAATTTATAACATATAAGACACACCATGGCTTGGTATTGTTAGGCTACTCAACCGTTAGACAATTATATGTTTCTATAGATAAATGCATATTCATTTTATAAAATGTCTTACTTTTGGTTGAGATTCCGATTGGTTGGTAGCTATATATAATTACCAAATACATCGGTCTCCACTTCTTAATTTGATGTCATTAAAGGTAGCAATAGCATTACTCTCACACATACACACACACATGAGCTTCAATATATATAGTAACCATAAAAGACCATCAAGCATATAAAGGACCAACAATAAAATTTTTACCACACTACAGTTAAGGAAGAAAAACAATAGCCATGAACATGAAAACAGCAAAGAAAATAAGGGGCTTCATGTGCCATTCCCCTGCTTCCACTGCCGTCTGCATGTCCCAAGACGGACGGTCCGTGATCGTGCCTCGGAGGCCAGATCGCATGCCGACCTTCGATCACTTTCGACTGTTAAGCAGCACAAAGTACGTCCGATTGGGTGAGCAACGTGCGGTGCCTGCACCGAGTATCAAGGGATCGTCATTTCACGTTTCGAGTCTGGAGAAAAAGAATCCCCTCACAGTTTCTGATTGTGTTTTTCAGGTTGGGAAAAATATATTATTTAATTTCAATTAATGTTCTTTTTGTTGTTGATCTTTTTTTTTTTTTTTCACTTGTAACTTCTTATTTATTTATTTATTTATTTATTACTATTATTATTATTATTATTTTGTGGGGATTTTAAGGGGATGAAAATTGGTCGTATAATTTGGTCACAGTCCCAAAAACCACCCCGATATTGGGCACTTTCAAAATTGGTCCTAGAATTTCAAAGTTTAATCAAATTTAGTTTTTTTTTAATCAAATTTGGTCATTTTTTAATCACATTTTAATCCATGTTCCGACAAAAAGGATCAAATTTGATTAAATTTTGAAATTATAAGTGGTCAATATCGGGATAATTTTTGGACTTTGGCCAAATTATAGGACCAATTTTTGTACCAAAAAAAAAAATTGTAGGACCAATTTTAAAATTATGCCCGATTTAAAGGATTATATATGTGGTGGCAGGTTGTTGTAATGAGAGTCTCCATTCACTGCCAAGGTTGTGCTGGTAAAGTGAAGAAACACCTATCCAAAATGGAAGGTAAACAATTTTTTTTTTTTCTAAAGTTACCCAAAATCTTCTTGCTAATGATTGAAATGAAATAAAATTGAATGTAGATGAATAAATTAAAGGATAATATAAAAATAAAAGGATATTATATAGGAATACTTCTTGTTGTCTTCAAAAAATTGTTATTTGAATTGTGCATAATATAACTTGCTTTTTTTTTTATTGGGACAAGATCTTAATTATTTTTTTGATAAATAAATAAAAAATAAAAGATTAATTGGAACTAAAACTGGGAAAATATATTGTTCTTTTCTCTATCAATGATGCATTATTAATTAAATGCTGTTAATTTTTATTTTTATTTTTGGGACAAAGTATTATTGGTATAAATGCTGTTAAATCAAGATTGCCAGCACATAAACTTCCTTAAAGTGGTAGCAATGAGTTGAAATAATCAAATTTATTTTATTTTTATTTTCTTCTCAATAAAATGTACAAGTGATCGAGTTGATTAGGTCAACTCATTTAATTTGGACCACAGAGCATAAGGTAGTTAATTTTACAGAACCGTACAACTCAATTTTACAGTAACTTTATGGTACATATGAATCATTAAGTTGAGGTAAATTTTCATTTAATTTTTTTTTTAACCATTCGATCATTACACATCCTTTTGTGTACGATAAAAGCTCGATAACTGCAGTGCAGTCATCGATAATATTAGAATATTCACTTGTTATAGTATGTTTTTAATTAAGTCGAGGATCATGTATAAGTAAAAGGACAAATATTAAAGAAAACTAAATTAAAAATTTACACATTTTATTGCATGTTAATATGTTGTGTTCTTATGTATTTAATTAGAGATGGTTTGAATTATTTTGCAAGGGGTGACGTCATTCAGCATTGATCTGGAGAGCAAGAGGGTGACCGTGATGGGACACGTGTCGCCATCTGGGGTGCTGGAGAGCATATCAAAGGTGAAGAAGGCAGAACTTTGGATCAACGGTGAAAAGGCAGAGCTTTCGGGTCACGGGCGGGTCGATTTAGTTAATTCACTGGCCTGCCCAAATTAAATGCATCATCCATAAAATTAAATCAAAGGTGCTTTCAATTTTTTTTGGTCTTATGTTTAATTGGATGGTACCAATGAAATTAAATTCACGAGCTAATATTTGATTCGATGGTCCCAAATTTAAGGTAATAATACTTCTGGAAATATTAAGGTCATGTTACGGAACTATTTCGTCGAGATTTGTAATCGTTAGATCAACATGTAACCGTCAGATATAGTTGATTTAACACTATTACAAACCACGACGAAATAGTTCCGTAACGGGAGTGTAACATTTTCCAATACTTCAATGTTATTGTCTGGATGAAGTATTGAATATTAAGTAAGTTTATTTAACCTCTTCATTTATTTTTGTTGTATATGAATTTGTATAATATTTTGTTAAATAAAAATATCCACGCCCACATAACTTACGCGACACGCAATATTATTTACCGTTCTACGTTACACTACATACAGATCGAAACGCAATACATTACGCAATGCCTCTTTTAGAAGACTGGTCGAAACACCGTATATAAGAAGATGTATATATGTAATATCTCTATGTACTATATTCTACTTTCGGCAAAGCAAAAAACTCTCGGCTAAAGTACACATATGCACACAGTATATTTTTTACCTACCAACTTAGGTGATTTATTCCATTCCAACCTTATCACAAATAAAGATTTTTATTTCCACACGTGCTACATAATTATCTCTTAATCTCTCTCCAATCGAAGCAATTAAATTGGTAACTGTTACATATCTTTATTTTTAATAAAAATAATAATAAAAAAAAAGATATGACATCTCCACAAAAAAGTAGCCACCAAAATTTTCGTATTCATCCATGGCCACGAAAAGAGAAGTCCAAGAAATTAGATTATCTAGTATTCCGGTTAATGTTAGACTATAAAATAGCATTTTGTACTTTAAGTATGTTTTTATGTAAAACATGTTTTTACTTTCCTCAACATTTTATGTTTGTATATTGGGTTTCATATAAATAGCTCAAACCCTAATATTGTACACACTTTTTCATTGTTCAATATTCAGAATTTATTTTTTCTCTCACACGCTCTCTCTTCCTTTCTCTCTCGTTATGCATCTCTGATTTTATCATGGTATCAGAGCTGAGAGTTGAGAGGAAGCCTGAACATATTTTACAAGTTGCAAGAGCACTTATGTTTCATGCACATCTCCCTTTACAGTTTTGGATGGATTGTGTATTATTTGTTGTTCACATTATAAACAGAATTCCATTACCTATTTTGCAAAACAAGACACCTCATGAAATGCTTTACAACAAATCTCCCACTTATGATCATTTAAAAACAATTGGCGGTCTTTGCTATGCTTCAACTCTGCACTCTCATAGATCTAAGTTTGATCAAAGAGCATCAAAACGCATCTTACTTGGTTATCCATTAGGTTATAAAGGTTATAAACTTTATAACTTGGATACCAAGAATATAATAATATCCATAAATGTGTATTTTTACGAGTCTGTGCTTCCATTTAAGAATCCTGATACTGCTGATACTTCATCTCAGAATTCTCCATTATGAGCCTCCACAAACTATACAAACTGTCCCCTCTACCACTCCTGTTACCTCACCCTCACAGCAACATATCAACCACAATAATTCTCTTGTTATTCTTCCATCCCCTCAATGCTCTAATCCATCTCCTATTATGGATCAGACTACCTCATCCACTACTCCTCTGAGGAGATCCACCAGAAACAGAAATCCTCCTCCTTACTTAAACATTTACAAACACTCTCTCCCTCATTCTTCTAAACTTTCATTTTGCACAGCACGGACTCACACATCTGGAACATCTCCATATCCCATGCATGATTATGTATCCACTGACAGGCTGAGTGTATCATATTCCTGTTTTACTGCCTCTATTTCTTCTATTCTAGAACCTAGAACTTATAAACAGGTTGTTAAAGACCCACATTGGCAAGAAGCTATGTCTAAGGAAATAGATGCCTTAGAAAAGACCAACACTTGGGTCTTGACTGGTCTACCCCCAGGTAGGCACTGCATTGGGTGTAAGTGGGTTTTTAAGGTAAAGTATAACTCTGATGGCACACTAAGTAGATATAAAGCTAGACTAGTGGTCAAAGGCTATACACAGGAAGAAGGGATCTATTATTTTGATACCTTCTCCCCAGTTGCCAAAATCACCACTGTTAGTGTTAGTGTTATATACTGAAAGCTTGGCTTTGGATGATATTACACTTTTACCTTTTATGAATGAGAAACATGTTAGATTAAACAAGTTCTACGTTCTGTTGTTTTGCATTAGATAGTGTGGGTCGTCATCGGGCGAACCAAAGATCATGCTATCAGTTACTCGCGAAACAAGAATAAGTGGTTCGCAACCCAGATGGACATGAACACCCCATCGCGTACGATTGTAGTGTCAACTGTACAGTTTGTCTTGACTGATTAGTTGCACTAGTACATTTATGTATTGAATAGGATCCCAGAGACGAGCAATTCGTTTTATACTGATCATCGTAAACGAACTAGGCCTCGGTTAATTACTGCGTACTCTTAAACCGTAAGATATTAAACAGACATATATGTGTAGTATTTATTACTTTGATTCACATGGGTGAGGCTTAGTGAACTGGTCCAATGGACCCACTGTCTTGGGTAATATTACTACATGTAGGATGTGCTGTTAGGATATTGACGGTCACCATGTGCGTTAGTTTGATGATGTCCCCGGAGTGAGTTCATGAAAGACTATTATGCTAAACCCTGCAGGTGGATTAAATTCTGGCATAGTAATAATGTGATGGACGAGCGCTAGCTTCGGTGAAATAATAATAAATTAATTAATTCTTGATTGTCAGTAATCGAATTAATTAATAGACATTATATCTTAAACATGGGGAGATATATCGAGTAATTATTATTGAGTCTCAATTGTAAATTGGACTAGGAAAAAGGGAGTGCAATAATATTATGTTGGTGACCCATTCAATATTATTTATTTAATTAAAATAAATGGCTTGGTCCACAAGTATTTTAATTAATTAAGGAGCCATAATTCTAATCTCCTAAGGGTCCCTACTGTAGCTCTATATATACATCATTAAGCTCATGGGAATAAAAGAGAATTCCACATCTTGGACACGCCCCACGCATCTCTTCTCTCTCTCTCAGTTCCCATTCGAGCTTTATATTCTTCTTGTTGTTCCACTGGTACAAGATTAAGAGGTGTTTGAGATATACAGTAGAAGACCTTTGGGTAAAGTGAGACGAAATATATTTGGTCGTACAGAACTAACCGGAGGTCTGATCAAGACGTGCAGTATATCCAGACGACCGTCTCGACGAGAGCTTTCCAACACCACTGAGATCGCAGCCGTCCGACCACCCATGCGCCCGCAAGCGCCGCCGCAAGGTCCCAGGACTGCAACTTATCTTCATCTATTTTGCACTCGTTTGATTCAGTTTTCAATCCGATCTTGTTCGTGCAACCCTAGAACGAAATTTGCAGTCTACTTTTCATTGGTGTGCTGTGTACGGCCATCCAGAAGATTAGCCAGATCGCCATAAATTTTAAGCCGTAAGTTATCTACGCAAACCTTTAGATCCGCTGCGCATAGGCTTACGTTTTGCTATTGAATTCGTGATTTGTGCATAACGAGATCTTCATTGATCCCAACAGTTAGAACATTGTTAGCAATAGCATCTATTAGAAACTGGTCTCTTTATCAACTAGATGTTAACAATGCTTTTCTGCATGGTGATTTAAATGAAGATATATATATGACTCCACCTCCTGGCTACTTAGATATTAATTCAACCAAAGTCTGTAAACTTGTAAAAAGCTTATATGGCCTTAAGCAAGCTTCCAGACAGTGGTTTCATAAACTTACATCTTGCTTATTAAATTATGGATACTCTCAGTCTAATGCTGATTGCAGTTTGTTTATCAAATCATCAAATTCATCATTCGCTGCTTTTTTAGTTTATGTTGATGATATAATATTTGCTGGCAATGAGATAACTGAGATTAATGTCGTTAAATCCCATCTGCATGCTTGCTTTACCATTAAAGATTTGGGAAAATTAAAGTACATTTTGGGCATTGAAATTGCACAATCTGATAAAGGCATCAATCTCTGTCAAAGAAAATATGCTTTGGATCTTTTACATGATACAGGTTATCTTGATTCAAAACCTGCTAATTATCCCATGGATTTAAATTTGAAACTTACTTCTGTTAACAATGATAATTCTGAACCTGTTGATGCCACTGCATATAGAAAACTTATAGGGAGATTGCTCTACCTTACTATTACAAGGCCTGATCTCTCATTCTGCATCCAAGCATTAAGTCAACATATGGTGTCTCCTACACAACAACATCTCACAGCAGCACATAGAGTGCTCAGGTACCTCAAAAACTCAGTGGGCAAAGGTATTTTCTATCCTAGAGACTCATCTTTATCTTTACATGCTTTTTCAGACAGTGACTGGGCTGGTTGTATTGACACTAGGAGAAGCATTACAGGTTATGCATTTTTTATTGGTAAATCTTTAATTTCTTGGAAATCTAAGAAGTAACAAACTGTTAGTAGATCTTCTGTTGAATCTGAGTATAGAGCTTTAACATCTACAGCTTGTGAGGCACAATGGTTACTATATTTGCTTAATGATCTCCAAATATCTCATTCATTTCCTGTGACTGTTTTTTCAGATAGTAAGTTTGCCATTGCTTTAGCTAACAACCCTGTCCAGCATGAAAGGACAAAGCATATAGAAATAGACTGTCATCTAGTGAGGGAAAAGCTCTCCACAGGCACAATTCAGCTGCAATTTGTTCCCTCTTCAGACCAAGTTGCAGACATTCTCACAAAGCCACTTGGAGTTCAAGCTTTCCAGCACAATTTGTCCAAGATGAACATGTTAAACATCCATGCTCCTCTTGAGGAGGGGTGTTAGAATATAAAATAGCATTTTGTACTTTAAGTCTGTTTTTATGTAAAACACGTTTTTACCTTTTCCTTAGCATTTTATGTTTGTATATTGGGCTTCATATAAATAGCCCAAACCCTAATGCTGTACACACTTTTTCATTGTTCAATATTCAGAATTTATTTTTTCTCTCACACGCTCTCTCTTCCTTTCTCTCTCGCTGTGCATCTCTGATCTTATCAGTTAATAAGCAACATATAAACCTATAATAAGCATAAACTATATCCTGAAAAGATAGAACAGTTTGATACATATACTAATATGGATATTATACTAGATCGACTGTAATGGATAAGAAGAAATGTATTGGAGAATAAATCATATGGCATAATGATATTGGTCAGACTTAACTTGGCACTGAGATACACTCCCCCTGTACAGGGAGACTAAGGGTGTGTTTGTAAAAATATTTACCCAAACCAAATTAATTCATACTCAAAATCTAACTCAACTTTAACTCAACCCTACCATCCTTAATATTATCAATATAATTAAATAATAATAACCAATCATTTTTACACATCATATCAACTTTAATTCATTGTTCATCCACTAACATAATTTTAACTAACTATCACTTCATATCATTTGTCTCCTACTTTTACATTAAATCAACTTTAATTGTTGTATTTTAAATATTACTTTAATGTGCTCTCAAAATCTCACTAATAACTAACTATACTACTATTTCTTAATTAACCATAGTTATCTAAAAAACTCACTTTAAGTTAATTTGATTGAATTTATCCTTTTACAAACACACCCTAAGTTATCTCAAAACATCATTCTCTCTACATTCATGATTAAGCTCTCATTTGCACTCTTGATTCGGAGCTAGTGCTGACTTAGACATCAAAGGCCCGACGCCGAAATCCTTCTCGACGTTGAGTTCTTGTAGGTACGAAGGCCGAACCGGAATGAAATCTATTTCACTACCATATAGTATATGGTATATAAAAAACTTGAAGTTAATATGACAACAAAATAGAGTAGTAATATACTGTTAATTATAGCGTTTTGTGGACATATAAACTGTAATAAACGACATATAAATTGTTATAAACAACATATAAACATGTGCGAAGAGGACCTTCACCTGTCAACAAAAATCGCTTAATCATATGTCATATTTCATTGTGTTACTCCACGATACATACACCTTTTCAGTTCTCACTCACCTCAATTAATTTTCAAATCTTCCCAAAATTCTCTTCGTAGGGCAAGAAGTGCTGCGACCAACGGAGCCCAGAGACGTGGGATTGGCGGCTACTGGAGTTGACAATTTATGGCTTAGATTTGTGGCTCATCAAACGATGAAGCGGCTGGCAGCTGAAAATCCTCTTCCTGGCATGGAAGGAGGCGATGGACGACAGAGGTCCGATGGTTGATTCGGCACGATAGACTATGACGTCGAATGCACGCTAGTGATGGTTGGCTGCTGCCGGATGCAGCCTGCCTGCACGCGGATGGTTGCACCAAGAACGCATGGCTGCAGTTGGGACGGAAAATGCTACATGTACATAATAAATGTAAATAGATGTGTACATAACTCACACATGGTGTGAGGTCCACTTGATTTATTATTTTTGGTGGGTCTCACTCAATTTGAGTATTATGTACACTCTTATGTACACTATTATGTACTTGTAGCATTACTCAGTTGGGACATGGTGGTATACGGCTGGTAGTGGAAAATCAGGAGAGCGAGGTAGAGGTTTTTCTGGTGGGTGATGATTCAGCCAAGGCGCTTGGGGTTAGTTTCTGCAGCCAGAGTTTGATTAGGCGTGAGGTTGGGCCTTGAGAAGTTGCGGTTCGGAGTTTGTAGTAAGAGGGCGGCCGTGGCAGTTTGCGGTACATACGGTGGTGATTCGTCGAGGGATCGGCGCGTTTGGGTCAGTAGTGCCGGGGAGGGGGTCTTGGGTTGGGACGAAAGAGCATGGGGCTTGTGTAATTAAGATGAAATAATTTTGCATATCCCATTAACATAAATTAAGCATTTACCATATCTAAATATATTTGACTTGGTAAACCTAATGGTTATATATGGCAATTGCAATAAAAAAATTGGTTAAAAAAAAGAACAATGTAATGCATAAATGTAACAAAAAATTAGAAGTATTATGTTTTGTCAAATAGAATTTATAAATATTTTTTAAAACTTTAGAAATCATGTTATAATCAATTAGGATTTGTTAAGACTTTTAAAAGAAATTAATGAGACTATAATTTGTTAGAATTTTTTAAGATTTTGTGAGATTTCAAAAGAAAAAATCTTATACGAAATTTTAATTTAAATCTCACCTCCAGACTTAAGATTTCACGGAATTTTTCCAAAATCTAAAAATCGTAATAAATCTCAATTCTTAAAAAGTTTCAAAAAGTCATTTGAAATCCGAATTGAACAAATCCCCATACATGTGGTGAGCAATTTCTATAAAAAAAATAATAAAAAAACATGTGGACAAAAAAAAAGAAAAAAAAAAAGGAGTGGACATATATCAAAACCACGTATTCAAAGAATACGTTTTCTATACAATTTGTGTAGAAAACGTATTCAAGGAATACGTTTTTTCAGAATTTTTTATAAAAGAAACCGTATTCCTTGAATACGTTTTACAATTAAAAAAAAAGGGGTAAAACGTATTCACTAAATACGGGGTTTTTGGTCCACTTTCATTTGATTGTGTCTTTTTTTTTTTCCACAACTTAATTTTTTTTAAATTTTCTGGTAAAAAATTCTACATGTGGTGGGGGGCGTCACAGTGAGATACGTGACAAATACACTAGAAGAGCCCATCAAGCATACATTATCATGTTCATTTCGCGGTTGAAGTTCAAAACAACATAGAAGACCCAATACCATGTCTCCCATGATATCACTAATTTTCTCAATTGGGCAAAATCCTACGTTACAAGTAGAGCCGGCGAAGCCCCCCTTTTGACGGGGCGGAGTTGGCTGGCCCGCCATCCTGGCGGGCCTGTAAAATGCCGGCCCAACCTGCTCCGCCACGGGGCACGGGCTCGGATGGCCAGCCCGCTTTTTTTATATTTTTTAAGCTGGGCTACAAGCCTGCAGTATGTACTAGTGTGGAGTTTAAAAAACCTAATGTTTGGTTGGATGAGCCGTGGCCCAATTTTATATATATTAAAAAAATAAACCTGCTGCCAGCTAGCCTGTAGCATGTTAAAAAAGAAAAAAAAAAAATGCTCTTGTAGCATGTAAAAAAAAAACAACCTGCTGCTTAGGGGTGTTCACGGTTTGGATTGGTCCGGTTTTAGCCCAAACTATAATCAAACCAGACGTAACGGTTAATTTTTTTTCTTGTCCATAATCGAACCGGTTTTATTTTTTAACCGGCCACAATCCGGACCGCATTGGACGGTCCGGTTTGGCGGTTAACCAGTCAAATCCAAAATCCTTGTTTTGGGCCTTCAATTTTTATTTTTATCATTTTGGGCTTAATTTTTATTTTTTAATTTTGGGCCCAAAAGAGATTAGTTGGGCCTAAAAATTAAGAAAACAACAATAAGGAAATAAAAAATATACAATTCGTCCCATAAACATAAAAATACACCTTTTATCTCATAAACATAAAAGTACAAAAATGATGAAGATTAAATTATGCAAACTGACTGTATATATATATCTGTTATATTTTCTTAATATTTACTGGTCCGGTCCGGTTAAACTGACGGTTTGCCGCAGGTAATCCATTAACCGGATCGGTTATTACGAATTTTTAGAAAAATTAACCACCGGATTTTTTAAGGCCTTTTTAACCGACCATTTAACCGATCCGCGGTCTGGATTGACGATTTTTTTGGTTAAAACCGGACCGTGAACACCCCTGCTGCTGTCGTGCAAGCAATATACGATGACGAGTGACGAGTATCTGAGACTGATTGTATTTGTATATTTTTAATTTAATATAACATATATTAATAATATATATATATATATATATATATTTGTTTGTTAAATAAGGCGGGCTAGCCCGCCGGCTAGCCTGCCCGGCCAGCCATGACCCGCGGCCCGCGCAGGCTGGCCCAGAGCAGGTCTAGAAAATCCCAGCCCAACCCGGTCTTTTTGTGGGGCGGAGCGGGCCGGCCCGCAGCCAAATTGACTGCTCTGGTTATAAGCTATTTTGAATCTTGACGTTGCTATGGCATTAATTCGTTTAAACTCTACTAAATTGTTAAACTTTTAGGTAAAAAATATCCATATTAAACAAAAACAAGTTTGTATAATTCGAAATATTATTTACATCAATATATCAATTCAAATGTTATAACTTTCGATCCGACACAGTAAAAATGGAAAATATGTTAAAAATATTACGAAAATGAAAGAAACGACAACAAAATTTTAGCACACAAGTGATAAAACATCAATAAATATTAATGGATAAAGGCTTTTATGTCTTATATCTAGGTTGTGAAGGAGCCGAACCAAACTCGAGCTTAAGGTGCTGGAACTCTGTTTGTTAAGGCCTCGAGCTCGAGTCTTGCCTATCTCGAGCTTTGACGAGCCGAACTATAAAAAATTATATAAAAACTCTTTTTTCTAGTCTTATCGACGACTCGTTAACTAAATGAGCTTTCAATGAGCTCGAGCTCGACCCATTAAGACCTCGAACTCGAGCTTTTACCGAGCCGAGCCCGACTTGTTTAGGAAAAATCCAAGAAATTATTACAAACTAGTGTAGGAAAAGATGTCCACGTGGAGGGTGATGGATGGAGTAATTGATCCCCATTGGTCAGAAATCTATCCATTCGAATCCATGAGATTTGGTTCCAGATTTCAGCCAATCCTACTTGGCTCCACTCAGCACCCAACACTGCCTTTAAGTCACAATTCACAAACGCGTCACTAACCTCCCTTTCTCTCTATTACTCATTCATACAACAGAAAAAGAAAAAAAAACATCAAGGGCTAAAATTTATACAGAGAGAAACACTTCGACATATATATATGGCTTCAACATCTGCTGCATTGGTAAATGGCCTCGGATCGGCCTTCCTCTCCGGCGGCAAGAAGACTCAGGCACTGCTCTCAGCCCCTGCTGCCGCCCGGCCCGTGGCCTCCAGGCGGCTCGTTGTGGCGGCCGCCGTCGCCCCCAAGAAGTCCTGGATCCCGGCCGTCAAGGGCGGCGGCAACTTCATCGACCCCGAGTGGCTCGATGGCTCGTAAGTCCCCTCTCGCTCGATTCACTCTAAAGCTCCGATTGGATCGACAAATATATATACATTTTCCAACAAAATTTATCAACTAACATATTGTAACTCTCAGTCATATATAATCATTGTTTTACTACTTTTATATATATCAATTTGCCTCTAATCATTACATTTTACTTCACATTTATTCATTATTATTATTAACAAATTATTCATTATTCCATCCAATTCTCGAACTGAATCAATTGATCAGGCTGGCGGGGGACTTTGGTTTCGACCCGCTAGGGTTGGGGCGTGACCCGGCGTTCCTCAAGTGGTACCGTGAGG
>CACSLK010021934.1:980977-994986 GCA_902706635.1 Striga hermonthica | reverse complement strand
CAATATCAATTCAATTTCAATTTTGTTTAAAAATCATTCATATGAACCCTACATCTGTAGTTCGTTTGAAGACCACCAGCATATGGCTGATCACCGCCACCCCTCATTGGAGATACCGTCGACAACGTGGCGGTGATGGCGCGTGTCCCCGTGTCTTCTTCGCCGCCGGATATCCATAACGTGGCAAAGTTGATGAAGGCGGAGAACGAAGAGGGGACAACGGCCTGAATTCGATGCTTTAGTGCAGCGACATTAATCGGAGGACAGGAATTCATGGATTTGGAGGCACCATTCGATATGCCTAATTTGGGCATAGAATGGCTGAGGGGATTCTTGTCAGGCCTCCTAGGATGGTGGCGGCACCGTCGAACGACTCGTCGGAGAACTTCCATTCTAAAAGCTTGTGAAACTGTTTTTAATTATTTTTAATAAAAATGGTTCGATAAATTGGAAAACAAATCATCAGTTTGATTGAGAAAAATCGCATAAAATAAATTTGTTTTGTATCTGCTAATTAAGAAGATTCAATTTATTTGTATCAAATTAATTTTCAGGGTTTCAGTTTAATTTTTATTTTGTTCAATAAAAAAAATGTTCAAATAAAGTTTCAGGATTTAAACATCAAATTCCATAAATTCCACGTAATTTATGAATTCATACTCAGCAAGAAAGAATCTGACGTGGATAAAATTGGCCGAACACCTTGGCATTTTTGTAACGTCCGACAAATTTTAGGTTCATTTTGCAAAAGTAAGACAATGTTGAGATTATATTGCAATTATCCAAAGGTTTGGATTAAATGTCAAACGTTAAAAGATCAAGGTTTATATAGCAATTAGCCCTTATTAATTTGATTAAAAGTCATATTTTATTTAAATTTTCTCAATAAATAATAATAATAATAATAATAATAATAATAATAATAATAATAATAATAATAATAATAATAATAATATTAGCAATGTTGAGAAGTGTGAGTTCAAGCATCACTGCAAAGCCACTACAAAACCCATCTCAATATAAAACGAATACAACACACAAACCAAAAGCAAATTCCTCTATATATAATTCTCGAATGTGTTGAGTCTAAATCGCAGGCTAGCATATTTCGGGATCTTAGGTGTCAAAATTCTATGCTTCATTATTTGGCTTGGATAGATTTTAATTCAATTTCAAGCCAAAAATAATTAAGTCCGGATTACCATAAATATGTTGATTTATTTATGATCATTTTAGATGTAGTAATTGTATTTTAATATCGTTTCCTATTATAATCATTAAATTTGTAAATATATTTTAAAACTTGATAACTTTTGTATTTGTTATCAGTTTTACATATATAATATATCAAACTAATTATCTTTTGATTAGCTTCGATTTGACGTTCATATTGTATATATAAAATAAATTAATTATATTTATCTTTATAAATATAACAAAGTTATTTATTTAAGTTGATTAAACTTATTTATTAAAATTTATCTTTAGAAAAATTATTATAATATAACACAAGCAGGATGCACAAGTAACAAATGCCATACTAAAATATGTAATTATATATATTTTTTATAAAAATTATTTAAATTTTTAACCACTTTTTCTCATTAATTTTAATTTAAGAAAAATATTTAGCAAGCACCTGTATAATACACGGGTGTTGTACTAATAAAATTATAAATATTATGCATGAATGAGTGTTATGAGCATATTTTTGAGAATATCAGGTGTGATTGGATATGTATTTGATTTGATTTTGATTGGTGTTTTTAGTTACCTATAGTTAATTTTAAAATGTTTAGTTAAATACTTTTAAGTGGATAAGTTTGTAAATTAATATTTAAAATAAAATTATTTGGTTTAAAAGTATGAGAATAGTGATTGGAAGTGATAAGTAATTAAAACTATGTGAGTGTATAATAAATTAAAGTTTATGTGTTTTTTTTTAACAAAACGATAGACATATTATAAACTCAAACGAGAAAAGAGTTCAATACAACGAGCCAAACCCGAATCAAAAAAAATGAGAGGACACGCTAGAAGCGGCCTAGAATCAACCTACCGAAAACCAACTCAACAATCAAATTCCACTGCCCAAAGGCCTAGAGATCAAACAAAGCAACAAAAGAAAATTACAAGAAAAAACAGCAACCAACAAAACTAAACAACTAAAAGAACATCACAACCGGGAAAACTCTAACCACTCATGGTGAGCAGTTTTAATCATCAAATGAGCAGGCAGAGAATGCTTCTGAAAAATCCAAAGGTTTCGACATTTCTACAACCACCATAAAAGGTAAGTGTTCAGTTGAATACGGGCTATAGCTATGTCAGAAGATCCCACTGAGATAATGTGCCTCCACCATGCCTTGAAAGATCCAACAGAGTGCAGATTGTCCCAGCAGACAGGAGATAAATGCCACACTCTGGCTGCAAAAGGGCAGTGTAAAAGAAGGTGCTCAATGGTTTCAGGACTCTCTCCACAGCTTTGGCAACTGATATCCAAATCAATTCCTCTTTTCTGCAAATTAGTTTTGACAGGCAAAACTCCTCTAATACATCTCCAAATAAAGTGTTTTATTTTACCTGGGATTTTGAGCTTCCAAAAGCTATACATGAGCTTATTGTTGGAGTGAGTGCTGCTCTGAGGAAAATCCAGATTGAGAAGTTTGCACTTTGAGAGGAAAGAATAAGTGCTGGCCACAGAGAAGACCCCTTTCTTATCAAATTGCCAATACTTCCTATCTGCAGAACCAGGCTTCAAAGATGAAATGTTGAGTATGGCCTCACTGTCAGTTACATTAAAGAGCTGCTTCACTGGCCACTCATTCCAACCGAGACTTGTTTCATCAATCAACTCTTTAACCCAAGTTATATGTCCTCTAGCAATATCCAAAAGAGTGGGAGTAGGTTTCTGGAGTGATGGAACCCAGTCGACCTCATCAAGTCTGGTATTGCTTCCATTTCTGATCTCTACAGCATAACCTTTAGCAAACACATGAAGAACTTCCAACCAATTGGACTAAAGCCAAGAGCAGTTGTGGGCCTTAACAGCTGAGAAGATAGAACCATCAGGAAAATATTTGTCTTTTAAAATTTTACTGACCAATAAGTGGGGTTGTGAAGTGATTCTCCACAATTGCTTACAATCAAGACAGTGTTAAAGTTCTTAATATCAATAAAACCCAAGCCACCTTCTTCTTTTGGTAAGGTAAGAGAGCTCCAAGTCTTCCAGTGAATACCTCTGGTCTGCTCCTCACTTTTGCTCCACCAAAATTGAGCACATAATTTTGAGATTTCTGCACAGAGTGAGGAAGGAAGTCTGAAGCAAGCCATTGAATAAACTGGAAGAGACTGAACCACTGCCTTTAAAAGCACCTCCTTGCCTGCCTGAGATAACAACTTGGATTTCCAGCTGTGAAGTTTAGCTTTAACAGAGTCCACCACAAAATGGAAAGCTTGCTGCTTAGATCTGCCAATCCCAAGGGGGAGGCCTAAATATCTGGTAGATTTATGGGTTGTGATCCCTTGAAAGGTGCTGCAAATTATCCTTTGAAGGCACTGAGGAGAGCTCCTGCTAAAAAAGATGGCGGATTTTTGGAGATTGACCCTTTGTCCTGTAAATAGCCTGTACCTTTCCAGAATATTGAGTAACAACATGGCTTGATCATTACTTGCTTTACAGAAAAATAGAAAATCGTCAGCAAAAAGCAAGTGGGAGATAGCAGGACAATTTCTTAATAACTTCAGACGAATCAAGTCTCAAGAATTGACAGCATTAGTAATAAGAGCAGAGAGCATCTCAGCAACAATAAGGAACAGATAAGGCGAGAGTGGGTCTCTCTGTCTGATACCCCAAGAAGGAATCACATAACCACTCACTGAACCATTCACTTTGAATGAGAAAGAACTGGAAGAGATGCACATCATGATCAACTGAACAAATTCCAACTGAAATCCCATTTGAAGCATGATCTTTTTAATGCAAATCCATTCTACTCTATCAAAGGCTTTCATTAAGTCCAGCTTTAATGCCATAAAGTGGTTCTTACTAGAGGAGTGTCTATTGAGAAAGTGAAAATCTTCTTGTCCTATTATCACATTGTCAAAAATTTGCCTGCCTTTAAGAAATGCAGATTGAGAATGGCTAATACAGGAATTTAAGCAGGATTGGAGTCTGAGAGAGAGAAAGAGAGAGAGTCTTAGAAAGGATTTTATAGACCATAGTACATAGGCTAATAGGTCTGAAATGGGAAAGGTTTTCTGGATTAGAGCATTTGGGGATGAGGGTTAGAATGGTATGATTCCAATATTTAAGAATTGATCCATTTTCATTGAAAAAATTGGAAACATCAGCTATCAAATCACCTTTAATCAAATCCCAGAAAAATTGGTAGAAAAGAGCTGTCATACCATCTTCTCCTGGGGATTTCTCAGGGCTCAAACTGAAAAGAGCATGGTGGATTTCTTCTTCAGAGATAGGCCTCAACATAGATTGATTCATGTCTTGAGTGATAGTAGTGGTAATGAGAGGAAGAAGAGAATCTCCACCCCATGAGCTATCAGTAGAGTACAGATTAGAGTAAAAATCAGCAATATGATCTTGAATCTCCTTGGGAGTAGAGCACACTCTGTTCTGATCAGTAAGGAGTTTAGTAATGGCATTCTGTCTCCTTCTATGAAGAGTATAAGCATGGAAAAATTTAGTATTCTTGTCTCCTTCCTTCAGCCATTGAACCTTTGCCTTCTGTTGCCAAAATACCTCCTTCATTTTGTGAGCAAATTCTAATTCCTTCTTGGTGGCATTCCATTCATCCCATTTTCCTTCTATTTTGTCTCCTTGAAGCGCATCAAGCTTCTTGTTAAGGTGGTCAATGGTGGTTTGCTACTGAGTTCTGAATTTGGCACTCCAAAGCAGAAGGGCTTGTCTAGTTAATTTGATCTTCTCTTTTAGCTGAAAGAAAGGAGTACCTCTCAGTTTTACTGTCCAAGCTTTCCTTACCACCTCTGTGATGTCCTCCCTTTCAAGCCACCTCTTATCAAAGTGGAATCTGGTGTGAATTCTATCCTTCTTTACCCCAGCATTTAAAATAAGAAGAGAGTGATCTGACCCACTTTTGGCAACATTAAGAACAGAAGAAGGAGGAAAATCAGCCAGCCAATCCACAGACCTACAGCCTCTGTCTAGTTTCTCCTCAACCAGCCCTTCAGAGAATCTATTGTTGCACCAAGTAAAGTTATAACCCTTCATTTTAATCTCCACCATAGCCATGTCATTGACAAAATCTCTAAATCCCCTCATGCTAGAATCTGACCTTTTGTTGCCACCTTTTTTCTCAGAATTGGAAAGGATATCATTCCAATCCCCTATGATGAACCATTTTGAGCCATATTGATGCATATCTCTAACAAGTTGGTTCCATTGATCTGATCTAGCATAATTACAGGTACTCAAATACACAGACACCCCAAGAGGAATCAGAATCTGAAAAAGCAAAATTCACAGCAATATAGAAGTCTGTACAAATGATGCTAGAAATCTGAACACCTCTGACAAAAGAGTAGCAAACCTCCACTCAGCCCTCTGGGATCAACAATAGAAAATCTGGAGTCATAGCCAAGCTTCCTAACCACAGATTTGACAAAATTGTTCTGCTTCTTAGTTTCAGACAGGAAAAGAAAAGTTGGGTGGTGAGTTCTCTTCAACTCTCTGATTTGGGAAATTGTAGAGGTCCCACCCAGCCCTCTACAATTCCACCCCAAAGCTAGCATTGATCACTTGGGTGCCATTCCAGGCTGGCAACCCCCACCTTATCATCAGAGCTTTTTAATTTCTTGCTTTTCTCTTGATTAATTGGTTGGCCATCATTATCTGTGACGGTAACATCCTTCTCTTCCTTGCCTCTTTTACCTGATGAAGGAGAAGATAATAATGAGTTGGGATGAATCACTATCTCTTGTCTTTGCAATCCGCCTTCTTTAGAGATGGCTCTCCTCCAAACTTTGGATTTAGCTTTGTTACAGTCAGAAATGATCTGATTAGAGAAAATGTTAGATGGAACTTCCAACTCCATCTCCTGCGAGATTTTTCTGATAGAGACCACAGGTTCAGCAACTACCATGGAAAGAGTAGTGGGGTCAATGGTTTCTTGATGATTGATGTGAGGAGCTGGTGTTGAAGGAGGTTGATCCTGAACTTGAGGGGATTTTGATGAAGAACCAAAAGTCTGTGGTGAATCTGTGATAAGAGGAAGCAGATGTTGTTGATTGTCATCCACATGGCTACTGGTTGTATGAATGTGCTCATTGTGATTAGAAGATGGAGGTTTATCAGATTGAAGAGGACTGGTTTGGGACTCTGAGTTGCTTGAACCTGTCCAAAATTGGCCAGCAGGAGCCCTCATCTAATCCCCATATTGGCCTTCCTTGACAGAGTCATTTTTAATATCCTGCAATCTAATAGCATAGCTTCTATCTAGATGGCCGATGAAACCGCAGTAATGACAATGATTAACCAATTTCTCTTATTTAAAGCTAGCAGTCACTGCCTCATCTTTCAATCGGACATTTGCACAACGGGGCAAGGGTTCTGCTAAATCAACAGAGACAAGAAGTCTAAGAATTTTCCCTTTGTGATGCCCGGCACCCACCACTACCACATTCTTAACTGCTGGGAAGAACTTTCCAATTTTTAAGCCCACATCAGTACTCAACCAGTTAAGGGGAATGTTGAATACATGAACCCATAAGTCGAGTTCCTGGAGAACTTGATGATTAATAGAAAGCCCTCTTTGCCATTCAGCTAGAACCAAATATTAGTTTTCAAAAATCCAATTAGCTCCCATTGCAACTCTCTCAAGATCTTCCTTGTTTTGGAACAGTAATTGGAAATAGTTGTGGCCGAGTTCTTTAACTTCAACAGGCTGTTGCAATCTCCAAATTTGAGACATAATGCGTTTGATGCCAATCTAGCTAGCCTTTCTGTCTCCTATAACTTTGCTGAATAAACATCTGCTACATTCTTCGTCACTTAAGCGGATATCGTTACGAGCAATGTCTATTGGCTGATTTTCTCTATCTGATAGCGAGAATACTTTAAGTCGATGAGCAAGTTCGTCATCTTGCCCTATACAAGGCGTAGAGCTCATAATAGCGAAACCCTAATCCCCAAACTGAGATGAAGGCGAAAGCGAAAGATCAAAAGAAAGCAAAGAAATATGAAATAAGGAAATCGAAGGACACCAGATGACCGGAAAAAGAAAACCGGAATTCAAAGCTCTCCGCCGAGAGAATTCAAGATCTCCGCCGAGAGAATTTTAGCTTTTGATAATCACTATTACTTAAAGTTGATGTGTAAGGATGATTGATTGATACTATTACTTAATTATATTGACAGTATTGAAGATAGTGATGTTGAGTTAAATTTTAAATCTGATTGAATTTTTCTAGGTTGAGTTTATATCCAACACCCTCATTGATTTAGGTACTTTTACTCGTGCTTTCTTATTATATATAATTATATACAAGTGTGTTAAAATGAGAATGAGGTATAATAAAATAAATAACAATAATTGGGATCATTGGATCTATCTATCAATAGTCATGATAAAGTCAAACTATAGAGATGACACTAAAAAATACGGAGGCAATCTCGAAATAACTGACATATCATGGTCAAATGTATAAATTTATTGCTCATTAAGGGTAATCTGGTCATTTCACACGATTCTCAATCACCTACCCACTTTAGTGGGTCCCACCCCAAACCCTCTCTCTCTCTCTCTCTCTCTCTCTCTCTCTCTCTCTCTCTCTCAAACACAAACAAACACACACACACCCCCTGCCGCCATATGCAACCAGCCTTGTCGTCGATATAGTTGCTCCCGGCAATAGCCCCACAACAGTTACGCTTCACAGCCGGAATCCTCCTTATACATGTCGCCTCTATCGTGCCCTTGCAATCACCGTGTTTGGCATAACAGTCGTTGTCGCGGCCCTTGCCCTCACTGCCACGCCGCAGCCAGTGTCCAACATAACATTCGCCACCGATGTCTCTGTGAGGAACCATAACTCCACGTTGTTCAGGTATCGGATCACGACGACAACAATATACTACCAGAAACTGTGATCGAAGAGGTCCGAGGGCTGGTGGAGAGGTAGAGGATGCGACGCACGTCATGACAGACGGGTGTTCCCTGTCGGATTTGGCGTCGAACTTCCGGTCAGGCGTGGTGATGAGCACCTACACAGTGGTCGTCATCGGGGCAGACAGAGTATCAAATTTTGAAAGTGCCTAGACTCTGGAAAAATTTTTCTTACCATGCACTATTTCTTTATGTCTTCGGTAGATAGTTATTATTCACCGACGTTAGGAGCATTAGTACTTACCTTAAATAACATCGATAATAATAATTTGGCGGTAGGCCGATGAGCTTCATTCGTGACCTCTGTGGTCCGAGGGCAAATTTTTGGGCACCTTATGTAGTCCTTAGTAGTCCTAGGACTAATTTTTTGAACGCATCGGTAGGCCAAGGAGCTTCTTCGTAGAGATCGGTAGTCCGAGGATTAAGTTTTTAAACACATCGGTAGTCCGAGGAGCTTCTTCATAGACCTCGGTAGTCCAAGGAATAATTATTTAAACACCTCGATAGGACTAGAGGCTTCTTTGTAGACCCCGATAGTCCAAGAACTAATTTTTTGAACACCTCGGCAGGCAAAGGAGTTTCTTTGTACTCCTCGGTAGTCCTAGGACTAATTTTTTGAACGCTTCAGTAGGCCGAGGAGCTTTTTTTGTAAACTCTGATAGTCCAAGGACTAAATTTATTGAATACCTCGGTAGGCCGAGGAGCTTCTTTGTAGACCCCAGTAGTCCGAAGACTAATTTTTTGAACACTTCGGTAGACCGAGGAGCTTCTTTGTATATCCCGGTAGTCCGTGAACTAATGTTTTTGAACACCTCAGTAGGGCGGTGAGCTTCTTTGTAGATTCCGGTAATCCGAAGATTAATTTTTTTAACACCTCGGTAGGCCGATGAGTTTTTTTTGTAGACCCCAGTAGTTCGTGGACTTAATTTTTTTAACACCTTGGTAGGTCGAGGTGCTTGTTTATAGACCCCCGGTAGTCTGAGGATTAATTTTTTTGACACCTCAAGACATCTTATGAAACACCTTGAAACCTTTGGGAACTTTGAAGATTTTTTGAAGGACACCTATAGCAGCTTCATTGTATAAAAAATATATATTTATTAGCCGACATGTGGCTCGGTAGAATAAAGGCACGTGTGTTTCGAGAACCGTCACTATCCAAGGTTAAGACTCATGCTCAACCTAAATTTAGTCCCGATAAGCCTTACTTTTGGCCCAAGGTCCCGAGAAGCCTTACTCTATGTCCAAGGTCCTGAGGAGCCTTACTTTAGGCCCAATTGGTGGACCATAGTCCACCAAACTGGTGGGCTGAGAATTCTTCCGTCTGCACAAGGAAGACCTAGGTCGTCCTACCTCTATAAAAGGATGACCTAGGTCAAGGTAAGGTTGTACACACTCTCTTCTATCCATACTCTATATTCGCCACCCTAAACGAAAAACTGATTCTAACTTAGATATCGGAGGATCTACCCCTTGAGACAACCCTGGGGTTCTTTTATGCAGGATTCGGAGAAAATGAGACGCACTAAGGAAGACGTCAGAGCATACATCGCCGCTGCATGTCCTTGTACTAACTTCAAGTATTTATTGTGTCATCAATATTGTTAATATTGAAGAATGTCAGTGTTGAGTTAAATTTGAGTTGTCGGTGAATTTTCTAAGACTTAGCAAGGTGTATTCAACTAAGACTTTTAAAGGCTTTCAAAATTTCAGTTCATTCAATTGAAGCTTTTAAAAAAATTGCATGTATTCAAATGAGACTTTTAAAGACTTTTTAAAAAATCTCTTAAAGTCTCAGTGTATTCAATTTAAACTTTATGGAGTTTCAACAAGTCACCCTATATTCAAAATACGAAGATTATATAAGAATTTTTAAACTGGAAGACTTTTTGAGACTTTTGTAATAAAATTACAATGACAAAAATTCAGTAGAAATCTCATTAAATTTGTGAGTTTTTGCTCGATTTATGTGGTTTTCTTAAGATCTTCTTTTCTCTATAATGTACATAACTATGTACGTCATTCAATTTTCATACTTAATTAATTTTTCCATTTATCTGGATGGCTTGTATAATTTGTTTTTACATCACAAACGTTTGACGTGTTTTTTTTTATTATTATGGTTATTTTACGTATCTTTACTTTTATCCTCACATTTGCTTGCTTGTGAATTTTATTTTTCAATGCCAAATGTCTTCATAGTTTGCACTTGCATCACTGTCTTTTGACGATGTTTTTTTGTGCCTTGTAAAAATATATCATAATAATATTTTTCTAACACTACACTTTGATGCAAATATTAAAAAATAAAAAATAAAATCACCCCTATATATAATTCTCGAATACGCTGAGCCTACGTGGTTGCTTCTGGTGCTTCGAAATCCTACTTGGCAAAAAATCATGCTTCGTAATTAGGTTTGGACAAATAATATTGATATATTAATAATTAATAATCTATGTTCGGACATTCCATAAATATTATTTAGCTAAGTTAGGTATTTTAATATCACTTGTACTAATATAACCCTTTAATTCTTTGTAATTTTACGTAGTGAGACACTAAGTGACTATTATATCCCTGATTTTTGATTTGTTTCCTTCAATTAACTATTGAATTGTAAATGTATTTTAAAAGTTGATAACTTTTGTATTTCTTATCCGTTTTACATATATAACTAGTACAACGCCCGTGTATTACACGGGTGCTTGCTAATTTTTTCCTTAAAATCTAAAATTAATGAGAAAAAGTAGTTGAAAATTTATATACCTTTTATTAAAATATATATTATTATATATTTAATATGAAATTTTTTATTTGTGTGACTCACTTGTGTTATATTATAATAATTTTTTTAACTTACAACATATAACTATATTAAACATAAATATATCAATTGGGAAATAATTCTATTTTTCTAATAAATTTAATAAACATTATTATTTTTTATTATTATAAAGATAAATATAATTTATTTATTTTATATATACAATATGGATGTCAAATTGAAGATTATGAAAAGATGATTAATTTGATATATTATATATGTAAAACCGATAAGAAATACAAAAGTTATAACTTTTAAAATACATTTATAATTCAATAGCTAATTGAAGAAAACAAATCAAAAGTCAGGGATATATTAGTCACTTAGTGTCTCACTATGTAAAATTACATAGAATTAAAGGGTTATATTAGTATAAGTGATATTAAAATACCTAAGTTAGCTAAATAATATATATGGAACGTCCGAACCTAGATTACTATTAATTATTAATATATCAATATTATTTGTCCAAACCTAATTACGAAGCATGATTCTTCGCCAAGTAGGATTTCGAAGCACCATAAGCAGCCACGTAGGCTCAGCGCATTCGAGAATTATATATAGGAGGGATATATTAAATTAATCATCTTTTGATGATCTTCGATTTGACGTTCATATTGTATATATGAAATAAATAAAATATATTTATCTTTATAATAATAAAAATTATAATATTTATTAAAACTCATTAGAAAAATAAAATTATTTCTCAATTGATATATTTATGTTTAATGTAGTTATATGTTGTAAGTTAAAAAATTATTATAATATAACACACGTAAGCCGCACAAATAAAAAGTGTCATACTAAATATATAATAATATATATATTTTAATAAAAGGTATTTAAACTTTCAACTACTTTTTCCTATTAATTTTAGATTTTAAGAAAAAAAATAGCAAGCACCCGTATAATACACGGACGTTATACTAGTACAACAATAATCACACAAATATGTTATGATCAGATTGATTATGAGTGTCATATTATGTGAGACGAGTAACTCAAGTTTGAGCTTGTGCTTGTTTAGAAAATGTATATAAGGCTCAACTCTAGTTAAACTCATTGAAACTCGCAAAAAACTCAAATCGACTTGGCCCGTTTAATAAAACTAAGACCTACATGAGCTTCTCCTAAAAACAAAATATTTTAGAAACAAGTCCGACAAGATTACGTATTTTATAACAAAAAATAAATAATTATAAAACGAGTGGTTCGTGAACAAACTCACTTCGATTTTTCCGATTAGTTGTTCAAGCTCGATTCATTTAATAAAACAAATGAGTCGAGCTCGAGATTTCAACAGAAATGAGTTGTGTTCAAGAATGATCAAGTTCGAAGAATAATTTCATAGTTGATTCAAATTTCTTTACAGGAATATTTGTTCACCTCAGTACACAATTGTATGCTTCAAAATTATTATTAATATTATTATTATTTGCTTTCTTCTTGTTGAATAGCTGGTATTACTATTATAACTCATGTCATTTTAAACTAATAACTAGCTCAATATAATTAATACTACCTCATATTCTTAATATATGTCGTTTTGAGAAGTTGCACATTTATTAAGAATATTTTTTTGTCAATAATAACCTTATTTAATGAAGATAGAGATGAGTGTTTTGAGAAAAGATGAAGAGTGAATATGAAGAGACATAATGTATTTATTAGCTAAATGAGGCTAATAATGGAAAAATATGTACAAAAAATCTAAAATGATATTTATTTGGTTAATAGTTGATAAAACCAAAATGACATTTAAAAAAAAAAAATAGGAGGGAGTATTAGTTATGAAATAAGGTTCATGTACATTTCGTTAAAATATAATAGTTATACATTAAATTTATATAAAATAAGTATCAATAAGTACATGATGAAAATTTATATAACACCTTTATCGTTCCGAGAAAAAAAAATAAAAAGTCTCTTTTAAAAATTTTATAAAAGTCCCAAAATATACACTAAAGTAATTTTTTTCCGGAACGATAGATATTATATAAGGGCACAAATGTGCGAAAAAACAATACCAGCTGACAAACACGCAGCCACTAGCTGAATAAACATGAGAGGACAGGACGAAGTTCGCCTAGAAACGACGCTAACAGGGGAATAACCACGCAACACTAAGACACAAGACTAAAAACGACCTCAACAGGGTAATGCCCGAGTGTGTGGTCCCAACAGGATAATAAGTTCACACTCGGGCAGACTGAGGCCAATAGCCCAAACCTAAAACATAACAACTAACAAAAACACCAACACAAGCGACTAAACAAGAACAAAGAACTAAAAACACGATAAACAAAAAACAAATACACATTAACAACCCAACATCCCTCAGCAGATACATCCGAAAAGGACAACAGACAAAGCCAATTCTAAGGAGAGCTCCGAAGCTCCGATACCCCGTCCACCACTGCGAAAGGCCTAGTAAGACGTTGACCCGAGCTCCCGCACTCCAGCCGCATGAAGCCACATCTTCCCCAACCGACTTACACCACTAGCCGATTCGACACCGTCCCGAGACCGACTATCCACTAAAGTAATTAATTTCACAAAGTCAACCAAACTCACTCAATTTAAAAAGTTCTAGCTTATATCCAAACACACCCTAAAAGCACCGTCAAATGTTATGCAGCCCAATCGACGGTAGAAGATAGTAGCGGTCTACAGAACTGATAAGTTTGACCAAAATCTCACCGGGAAAAGGCGGAAACTCCACGATCCACCACCATGGACTTCCACCTCCACGGCAGCTCCCCCTCCTCCTCCGACGACCGGCAGCACCCCGTCAACAACACCTCTATCCAGACCCCCAACGGCCACTCCTCCGACCCTATGCACTCCTGGTGGGAATCCATCTCCAGAGCTCGCTCCCGCATCCACCTCCTATCCTCCCTTCTTCCTCCGCCCGCCGCCGAAGACGAAGACCCGCTGTCGTCACTCGCCGACACCGACCGCCCAGCCAGATCCCTCCTCCTCTCCTCCGCCGTTTACGCCTCCGTCTCCGCCGCCGTCTCCTCCCCCTCCTCTGGCTCCA
>CACSLK010021934.1:929292-955140 GCA_902706635.1 Striga hermonthica | reverse complement strand
AAAAAAAAAGTATGACATTACCTAAACATCCTGTCAACATCTTCAAAGTTTCCTATTTCAGGCCAACCGTAATACAAAAGTTCACTAGAATCTTTGTTCTCCGTATTCTCGAAGAAATCGAGATTGCTTCCTGTGTGAGTAATGTCACCAAGTGCTTCGCCGAAAGAGCTGTTATCAACCGCAGTGCTCTTTTTACTAAGAATGGTATCATTTGTACAGATTTCATTATTATTCCAGTCCGTCTTATTGCTTTTTGAGGCATGACGAGATGATGTGGTGTTTTCAGAAGCTACACTTGATGCCTCTCTGATAGAATTACTTTCGGGTGAAGAAGGAGATACGCCACTTGTCGTGTTGCACCATGAATCATTTTCGAGCATAGTGTACGTTCTTTTATTCAGAGACGGAAATCCCCCTTGATCTATTCCCATATTGACATTCCTGATGGAAGATTCATCTCTAGTACTATTTGAAGAGCTTGTTACTTCACTGCAAGGTTTGTTGTGGCTGTCACTTAGAATGGAATGATCAGCTGTTCTCCCAGATCCAGGATAAGGAACTATATGATCATCACTCTGGCAAAAGTCATCCCAAACTAAGTCTTCTAACTGTAATAGCAGTTACGGAATTTTAGCTGTAATAACTGCATAGGATACTTCCACAAAATGAGTAACACAATACCAAATATTCAAACATCAGCAAAAGGCAAAAACCAAAAGGTTGCATTTACAGGTTAATTGTTTTGACACACTATCACAAAGGAAATATTGTCTAAGGATAACAAACAAGCATTACATAACATATGACGGAAAACTTCTGTTGCCATTACACAGCCGACAACTTCCAAATTTTCCTAAAATATCAGAGGAAGTTGATTTAGGGACAATTCTCTAATGAACACTAAAGTCTGTGACCAAACTTAAATTTAACAAAATGATATCTCCAGTTCGTTAGTATAGTTTAGAACCGGGTAACCAAACAATTACACCAAGTGTATATTTCAATAACAAGTTTTCGACTTTTCTCCTTTTTTTTTTTTTTTTTAAATTAAATCTGCATCCATACATGCTTGACAACTGGAAAAACGTAACTTACCTCATACAAGCACAGGTCAGACATTCCTTCACGTATTCAGCCAGCACTCAAACTGTGTGAAGTGTTCTTCATGTTCATATACAAGCCCTTCCTTCACCTCCGATCACAAAATCCACCAAAAGAACAAGCAAATGAAAAAAAAAAATAGTATTAGAAAACAACAGAGCAAAACACCAAAGAAGAACTGAATATATCTGTCTTCTCTGACATTATCACATATGTCCAGTACCAACAAATTAACAGCAACCAACGAAAAACATATCGAAATCACAAGAATGGTAACAGAGATCAACTGCCCCACAGACCACAAACCATCGTGAAATGAGTTTAGAACAAGCTCAAGAAACAGAAAAGCCACAATAAACAAAGATTTACAAGCTTTACAGGTTTCACCTGCATATCAAAAACCTAAAAAACAAAGAGAACCAGAGAATTTCCAGCTTCCATGAAAAAAAAAGGGTTCAATTAAAACTGTAAAACAGTGGATCTCAACGAGTATGAACAAATAGGAATTCAATTAAGTCAAGAATTAATCATAACAATTTAATAAAATAACAGCAGCAGAAGTGAAGTAATATATACTTCAACCCTATAAAATTTGCCCTTTTTTACATCAATTTCAGAAAAACCAAAAGAAATCTTTGATCTGGAAACAAATTAAACCATCTAAACAAAAAAAAAAAAGGGACACCTCAAACACACAGTTAATAACTCGGCTAACCTGAGCTCGCCGGAAAACTCACCGGAAAAATCTTGCTCGCCGAGAAAACCTCAGAAATTGTCCAAAAACAAAATCAGGCGACTTCAAATCAGCTAAGAACCCGAGTTCTGATCCGTGGAAATCCGTAGGAGCTTCTAGAGAGAGAAATATTATTATTTTTATTTTATTTTATTTTATTTTACTTTTGCAAATGAGCTTTTTGGCAGAGGAAAAAAAATAATTTTTGGGTGTTGTTTTGGGGGAATAATATATTTATATTTTTCATTTACAGTATTTAAGTAATTTGAGTCATGGAGGGACCGCCACGTGGCAAGTAGATCAATATAGAGGTGGCCGTGGGAGGTGGGTATCGCAACTCGTGGTGGAGAGGTCGGGTTGTGATACGATCCCTTTATGCTTTCTCATTGGTCCACGTGGTGTTCCGTTTCAAATGACCCGACCCGACCCGACATGGAATGACTGTGTGCCGCTGTGCGTTGCGTGCGAACGAACGTGGTCGTCAACGAGTTATTGGGCTTTCGCGTGACACTAGTTGAAATTGGGCCTTTTTGAGGTTTTATCTAAAAAGAAAGTAATTATAATTAAATAAATATATAAGAGTTGAAACTATGGAACCACCTTCACCATGTAAGTAATAAAATATCCAAGTAAAAATTATCCTTCTTAAGCATAGTTTTTCAACCCGGATCGGCCTGGCGGGTCGATCCAGGAATCGGGTGACCTGGAGTTTGAACCAGTTCTGGTAGGCTATTCGGACCGGTCAAACCAGGTCAAAATTTTGTCAACCCGACCTTGACCCGATCTCTATAATTTTTTTTTATTATTTAAAATATAAAAACTATGTGTATATATTTATATAGTACATATTTATTGTGAGATATAATATTATTAACACTTTTATAACAGTGTTTGTATCATCATATCTCCCAATGGGTACGGATATTTGGTTCATATACCAAACATAAACGTAATAAACGTAAAATAAACATCGAAAGAGATGGTGATCGATCTGCGACAAAATCGGGTACGGATATTAGGTTCATATACCAAATATAAATGAATAATAAATGGAAAATAAACATCGAGAGAGGCGGCGATGGATCTTATACAACATCTCATATCTGATTGTTTGTAGCATTTAAACCTAAAATGGGAAACCGATTTCACGAATGTCTTCAAGGTAATTGGGTCTGAACGCGTAGTGAACTTTTCGCTTGAATTTTTCTCTTCCCCTTAGGTATCGATCGAGAGGGATATGATTTTGCTTGGAGTTTGCGAGGTGGTCGAAAAATGAAAGTGGGGTTGCAGATGATGTGGCCGAAATGCTTACAGACCAACCGAATTCCGGTAAGCGTCTTGACGGGTAGCCAGAGGAAACTCATTCGACGCCGTCGCGGGTGGTGGTTGGTGTGGGGATAATTTGAGAAGACATTCAACACCTTCGACGCCGTCGCCTCCTAGAGCCGAGCTTGAAGCAGATCTTCGCCCTCCTCAGGCTCTCAATCTACAGTAAATCGCCATGTGTGGGGGTAGCTGGTGTTGGGGAGAGTTGGTCTGCAGATCTCCATGGACGCGAGTGATTGGTGTGAGGAGGGTTGGTAGGGAGGTTTTGAGAAGATATTCAATTGAAGGCTATTTTTTTTAATGATAATTATATAAATATATATGTTGAGTAATGTAGATGTGCAAAGAAGTTTTTCATGTAATATATTTGTAATATTTTATGAATCAGTACGTACTAGTACAACGCCCGTGTATTACACGGGTGCTTGCTAATTGTTTTCTTAAAACCTAAAATTAATGAGAAAAAGTAGTTGAAAATTTAAATACCTTTTATTAAAATACATATATTATTATATATTTAGTATGATACTTTTTATTTGTGGGACTTACTTGTGTTATATTATAATAACTTTTTTTAACTTACAACATATAAATACATTAATCATAAATATATTAACTGAGAAATAATTTTATTTTTCTAATTAATTTTAATAAATATTATTATTTTTTATTATTATAAAGATAATTATAATTTATTTATTTATATATACGATATGGATGTCAAATCGAAAATCATGAAAAGATGATTAATTTGATATATTATATATGTAAAACCGATAAGAAATACAAAAGTTATCAACTTTTAAAATACATTTATAATTCAATAGCTAATTGAAGGAAATCAAAAGTCAGGGATATATTAGTCACTTAGTGACTCACTAAGTAAAATTACAAAGAATTAAAGGGTTATATCTATTACTATAAAATAAGGCTAAGGTAAAATATTTGAAAAACTCTAAAAAAAATCCTACGTTTTCCCGCTTCGTTTTCCCTCTTGTTTTTCGTTTTTGGTAATTTTTTTTGAAATCTTTTCGTAATGCCACCTACAATTCCTATTTTATAGTAATAGATCATTTGTTTTTTTTCACCTAATTTAACTCCTTCTTTTTAGGATGGGATTTTTTATCTTTTAATTGGTGATAACTGATTTATTTTAACCCCATAAAATTCGTTTGTTTTCCTTTTTTTAATTATCGGATTTAGTTGATTTTTTTTTACACATTGATTTATTTCTCATTTTTTTTGGATGGGATTTCATACATACAAATAATATTCCAAATTGCATAAAAAACAGATTAATAACAATTTTGTAGAATCCTATATAAATCCATCATTCTTTTATAAATGCTTCTTCACTTCCACTTCTCTTCTGAAATAAATCTGCAAAAACAATTCTGCAAAAACATAGAAACACGTCGTTAAGAAACAGAAAAAAACAAAATGGCACCAGTGTTTGATACGCTTCTTACGGTTACAAGCGTGAACATGCCTTTTTTGAAATTAAGAGCTACTCATATTGTTGAAACCAATTACGAATTGGAGACACTGTGCCATCATTTTTTAAGATAAAGAGGTAATGCATTCATGTGTTGTTCATTTATTATTCGATTTAATGTGTTGTTCATTTATTATTTGATTAATTTATTCGATTTAATGTGTGGTTCATTTATTATTCGATTTCATGAGTACTTTATTTATATTTTACAAACGTTTTTAATTTATTTATATTCTAACGTCCAATTTTTTTAATATATTTATTATGTTCAAATTTTCTTATTGTAGGGCATACAAATAAGTGGATTGATATGTTACAAACAATTAAGCTTATTTCGAGATGTCTTTAAAGAAGGCGACGTGTATTGTATCGCAAACTATGGACTGAAACCCAATAATCGGTAGCAAAGAGCAACCACACACGATTAGAAGATTGTGTTCATGAGTATTACACGCGTGATGAAATGGAATGGAAGTTTTCCATGAGCCTCTATAATTTTAACGACATGATCCATGATAATAAGTTTTATCATAGCTTTCTTATAATTATGTGATCTTTAATTTTAATCCATGTCGTTCAAATTTACAAAGAGATTCCGTTTTTATTCCATGTCCTTCAACATTGCCAAATTTTTATTCAATATAATAGAAATTATTCTGTTTATTATGTTGTTCATTTATTATTCATTTATTTATTTTTTTTGTTCATTTATTATTCAATTTATTTTGTTGTTCAAACTTCAATAAAAACAAATGGAAAAACGTATTATCTTATACAATATCAACTAATTAGGAAAAAATATTCAAACAAAAATAGCTTCTTACAAATATGTCACAATGTCATTAAATTATCCTATATGATTTTCTCGACATTGTACTTATTTAATAAAATTATTAAATGCCTATATTTAGTTCGAATTTCATAAGTTTGAAAGGACTCATACATGATATTTAATTATGATGAAACAATACCAAATAATGTGGATTCTTAACAAATAGTCCATTATCTTTAACATATTTAATGGTGGAAGAAATAATTCAAAAAATTGTGTATTCTTTAAAATAGATTTTTTGAAAAATCCCTATTTCATTTCAACCGATTTATTTTTTGATGTGATTTTATTAATTCTTATTTCACCAATATGCTAATTTCAATTGCTTTATTTTAAGAGAGGATTTGGGAGATTTGTATGGTGTTATCCGATTTTTAGAATAAGCCTAAATAATTTAAATTCTCGAGATTTTTTAGGATGGAATTTTATAGATTGTTAGTTATACATAACTATTCTTTAAGAGATAGTTTAACAACTTATTCACACATTTTTTTATAATATAATATGTTAGTTATAGATAACTATTAATTAAGATAACTATTCTTTAAAATAACTATTAATTTAAATTCGCACGTTTTTTATTTAATATATAATATTTTAGTTATAGATAACTATTCTTTAAGATATTTTAACAACTTATTCCCACGTTTTTTTTTCACACTTTTATTATATAATATATTAGTTATATGTACTCTTTCTTTTAATATAGAATGTAGATAAGTTCGTATAATTGTTATAAATAAATTATCTATATATATTAGTATTTACGTGAATCTACAACTCACTCTGCCATTCAATTGTCAATCGTTAGAAAAACAATTTCTCATACGCTAAGCAGAAAAACAAATGCATTATGGACCAAACAATGTGCTTGATTAGAGAGCTTAAACGGAATACGAGTTCTATGGGAAACTCTCTCAAGCTTCGTGCTATTCGTATTTTCAAGAGATCCTTCAATCAAGCTAACACAACCATTTCGAAGTTGTTTTTCATGATATTGAGGTTATTGTGATGTTGTTTTTCATGACATGTATTGCATTAATTTTTGTTTACAAATATTGATTACTATATTTTTTAACCACGTAAATCTATGTTTTGTAAGGTACCCGCATAACAGGTATAATTAGCACTGTCAAACGGGCCGGTCCGGCCCGGCCCGCTCCGGCCCGTGCTGGCCCGCGGTCCAAACGGGGCGGGCCAAAATGGCCCGCATTTCTGCGGGCTGGAAAATACATAGCCCGTGGCCCGCCCGCATTAGCCCGCGGGCCAAATTGGCCCGCCCGCGGGTTTATTTTTATTTTTTTATTTTTTTTTTATTTTTTTTTATGGTATTTGCACTCTTATATATTTTTTGGTTTGTTTATTCTTATATTTACTAGTATATTAATAAACTAGTAAGGTTTCATGTGTAATGATGTTAAATATTTGTCATCTAGTTTTTATTTTTATTTTTTTTATCAATAGTTATAGGGTATTCACGCGCAAGAACGACTTAATTGACATAAAATATTATTTGATTTATTAATATTTTTATTATGTAAAAAAAATGTTTCATGTGCAAGATAGAAATTAGAAATAAAATAAAAAATACTACATTTAAATAATTTATATTAAAAAAAAAAAAAAAAACGGGCCAGCCCGCCCCAGCCCGCGGGCCAAACAGGGCGGGCCAAATAGGCCCGCGATTGAACGGGCTGGCCAAGCAAAGGCCCAAGCCCGTCCGTTTAAGCGGGCGGGCGGGCCAGCCCGCGGGCCACTGGCCCGTTTGACAGTGCTAGGTATAATTCGTTTTATGCCTATATTTGCTGGCGAATTTGAGGAAGATGGAGTCTATGTCATTAGAAATTACCAGCTTGAATTTAATATTGGAAAACATAGATTTACGCGTGATGAACTCAAAGTCATCATTGACGGGGATACTTCTGTTCTTCAACTGCTTTCCAATTTTCCAACGTGGCATTTCGAGTTTCAAAGTTTTGATTCACTTCGAAATATTAACTATGACTATGACTCGCATCTTCATGGTAAATCTTTGATTTAATTTGTATTCCATCATTTTTTAAATTTAATTTCTTATTGTCCATATATTACTTAATTAAATAATGGTGTAATTATTTTTAAATATATTATAGATACCATTGGAATGGTTGTTGAGGTTCAGCCAACTGATTCAATATGGTTTCACGGAAAAGAAAGGAAAACGATCGTGTTTTCTTTAATGGATTTGGAGTAAGTATTTCTACATGCTTGAATTAATGAATAAGAAATATATTTTAGAATCTAATATTTTGTTAATTTTTTCTTTTATATAGTAGAATAGTGATCCGTTGCACACTATTCGATGATTATAAAGGTAATTCTACTTTTTTATTTATCAATTTATAATACAAATAAATAATCTTATTAAATATAAATTTAAATTATAACTATTGTTCATTGTTTTGACACAGGTGAGGGGCATTTGAATAACTACATGAATGTAACGCGCCTCATTGCTTCAAATAACACAGAAATTGTACATTTTCGTGAAAAGTAAGTCATTTGTAATAATTGCACTTTATGTCATTTTTAATTATGTAATTTTGTAATTTTTTTATTTATTTAATAATTGAATGTACATATTTTTGAATAGCAAATGGTATAAAAGGGGCATGTATGTCACCACCAACAAAATCGCGTTAAAGAGCGAAATAGAAGAGCTTCATGGTGGTGATATCAATAGTGAGAAAGGGGAGGTTTGGATTTTGGCATTGCAAGCCAAAAATAATAATGAGGATCAGAAGTGGAGCATGAAGCATGAAGCACCATATGATATATATTTTATTATTAATGTTTCGTTATTTCGAGAACTAATTATTTGTTTTGAGTTCACTATTTATATTAAATTTCCGTTGGCAGAAGGTTATGTTTTTAATTTTTAAGAATTAATGTTTCGTTACTTTGTGTTGTTCGATTAACAACTATTACAAGTATTTATTTGTGTTTTTCAATAAAAACAAATGTTTAATGTAGACTCGGTTATACAATATTACCGAATTCAGAAAAAAAAATAATTACAACCAAATTATAATTTCCTTGGATATCATAGAATAAACGATTTTTCTAATTATAAACTTTATATAAAAATATTATACATAAATTTTAATGAAAGGACTCCTACGTTATATTGAATTGAAGGAAACAATTCCTACATATGTGAATGCTTAACAACATGGTCCACTCGCTTCAACATATCCGATTTCAATTCCTAAAATTTGCTTTTTTTTTTTAAATAATTCAAATTTAATGTTGGAAGAAACAATTCAAAAAATTGTGTATTTTTGAAAAATTGGTACATTCTAATAATATTTTGTTTTTTTTTTTTTTGGATACTTTTCAAAACCCATATTACATTTCAACCGATTTATGTTTTTAATGGGATGGGATTTGGGAGATTGGTATGGTGTAATTCTGTTTTTTATAATAAGCCTAAATTATTTAACTTATTGAGATATTTTAGGATGGGATTTAGTAGATTGTTAGTTCCAAAATTATGGGATACTATTCAATATTCCTATTGCATTTCAACCTATTTATATTTAAATGGGAATTGGGAGATTTGTTTGGTGTAATTCGGTTTTTATAATAAGCCTAAATTATTTAACTTCTTGAGATTTTTTATGATGAGATTTAGTAGATTGTTTTCCTAAAATTATGGGATACTTTTCAATATTCCTATTACATTTTGACCGATTTATAATTGAATGGGATTTGGGATATTTGTTTGGTTTAATCCGGTTTTTTTGTAATAAACCTAAATTATTTAACTTCTTGAGATTTTTTAGGATGATATTTAGTAGATATTTTTACAAAATCATGGGATTTAAATAAATATGGTACATTATCTTTTTACAGAATATTTGAATTATTTATTACGTACATAATAGATTTTAAGAGATTAGTTATAGATATACTAAAGTTAGTTACAAATAACTATTCTTTAGACTCACACGTTTTCTATATAATATATATTATGTTATTTATAGATAACTATTCTTATCTCTATACTTTATTCACACGTTATCTATATTCACACGTTTAATAGATTTTTACAACTTCTGATTTTGATTTATACGTACTTTTTTTATTTATATACTTTATTTACTTTATTTACTTTCTTTATTTTTAATATAGAATATAGATAAGTTCATATCTTTCATCAAGATTATGATTATGATTTATACATACTTAATCACTATATAAACCCCCCTTCAGTCTCAATATTTTGATATCACGATTTGCACGAGAGAAACCTTACAAGCTATTATTTCTATTTTCCCTTTCCCTAACTATCCAAAATGCCTCCTGCTTTTGGTGTTATTAAAGATCTCAAAAGAACTCATAGACCATTCATTAAGCTACGCCTCATTAGGTCGTTTCAACGTGATGAGAATCGTGGTTATAAAAATCCGCCGGAGTTCATCTTCCATGATTCCGATGTAATATGTGAATATTTATTTATTAACATTCTTATTTTTTTTAACGTTTTGTCAACTTACTAATTCGTACTAATTATTTATTTTATGTTATTTGTTAGGGAGGTCGTATCAACGGTTTGGTGCGACCCATGCATGTGGCTAATTTCATAAACAAAGTGTAAGAAGGTGTCGTTTATGTCCTAAAGAATTACCAAGTGGAATCTAACACTGGCATTTATAAAACGACAATATGCACTTGGAGGCTTGTGATCAACAAGGACACCAAGTTTATCAAGTGGCCTCATCCTTTCCCTACGTTTCGTTTTATCTTTAGAGATTGCGCAATTATAATGGACATTGACAAATGATGAATCAATGTTGTTTGGTAAGAAATTATTAATTGATTATTTTTTTAAACGAATTTTAAAATATTTTTTCGCGTATTTCTTTTTTTTTGAATTATTAATTATTTATTTTGTATTGTTTACTTAACGTATTTCCTTTAAATCATATTTTGTAAATGTTATTGGCGTGGTTGTCGAAATACAACCAGTTCAAATGAAAACTGTAAGGGGAGTTCCTACTCAAATGATTGTTTTCTCCCTTATGAACTTGGAGTAAGTACATCTAACTTTCTAAAAAAATTGAAAAAGAATTGTATCAATTAATTTTTTCGTATGTTTCTATGATTGTTGTTTGAATTTATAAATTGTGAATTCGCTTTATTACATTTACTAACTACACAATTATTGTTTCGATTTTTTCGATTTTTTAGAGGACAAAAGAAGAATTGTATCCTTTGGGGACAATATGTGATCAATTGATTGCTATTGTGCATCACTATATGAATGAACAACAAGCTTTTGTTTTAATCATGCAAATGTGCCGCGCTAAGGTGTTCGATGGTAATATTTTAACTATTTCGTCATATTATAATTTTGTTATGATATTTATAATTAGTACGAATTAATGTTTGTTTAGGGGAAGTGCGAATCACCACATCAAAGGATGTTACTCTCATAATTTGTGTTGATGTTCTCGAAATTCGTGAATTTTGCAGGAGGTATATGAATTCAAATGTTTTTTATTCATATGTATTAAATTAATACTATATTATTTGATTGTATATAAATACATACAGTTGGCGGGAAAGGGACTCCATTTGTGGCTTGATTTGTCGATAGTTCAGGCTCAGGCATCGAGGAAAGTTATTTATATATTATCCTACAATTAGGTTGGCTGCGGGTAAATTGAGGAATACCCAATTGGTGTCCAATAGTTCGATTATTTTCAAACCCAGTGTTAGATTCCACTTGGTAAACGAAGGGGAATCTAACCAATTTTCAGTCATGACCAGTTATATGTTGCTGTTTCGCGCGTCACCAACAGAAAGGGTTTGAAAATTCTAATATGTGGTGAAAATGATTTTCCTCCAAATCAAACAAATAATGTTGTGTACAGAGAAGTACTTAATAATATATAATTTATTTTTTATTCTTATTATGTTTCCATAAAGATTATATGTTAAATTTAATTAATTACATTTAAATTAAGTATTTCAATGTGTTTTAAGTTATGCACCCACCGTGCATCGCACGGGTACTGCACTAGTTAGTACAAGTGATATTAAAATACTAAGTTAGCTAAATAATATTTATGGAATGTTCGAACCTAGATTATTAATTATTAATATATCAATATTATTTGTCCAAACCTAATTATTACAAAGCATGATTCTTTATTACAAAGCATGATTCTTTGCCAAGTAGGATTACGAAGCACCAGAAACAGCCACGTAGTCTCAGCGCATTCGGAAATTATATATAGGAGAGAAGATGAATGCAAATGAGCCGTTAAATTTTATAGCAGAAGGTTCTGTAAATAAATGTTAGCAATAAGGAGTTGCTATTGAGCCTCCCACATTTCTCAATCAAATATGCATCTTTTAGCATAACATTTTGCCATGGTAACAAAAGGAACTTAGTTTGAGGAACAAAAACTAATAGTTAAAAAGTGAGACTATAAAGAAGTTAAATTAGTTTATTATTTAGTTCAATAATAGATAAGAGCAACAATTAATAATATTTCTAAGGTGCACTGCAGGCAAAATATCATATAAAACTCATTGTCATGTAAGCCTCAGATCTTGAGACATTTACCACCAATTACTCATCCTTCGAAACATCATGGTACAAAATTTAATGTGGAAAACAAGAACGAAGAAGTTATGAACTTATGGACAAGCCATCGTATTTTCTTGATATTCGTACAACACAAGAATTCGTGAAGCAGACTAACCATTAGGCGGCCGGTCAACTTATCATACTATTTCTGGAGCAGACTAACCACTTATGGATATACCATATGCAGATATGCTTATATGTTTATGTTGTTGTCTGATAAAAATATGTATATTTATAAAGATAGTATATCGGCCTAATGGTTAGGGTGACCTAACATAAGAGCAACCGTTCATATTAAAACAATGTACGAAAACTCTTGTCTATTTCTTGGCACATCATAATAACTAGGAAAAAGAACAGCAACTTCTATATGAATATACCAAACATCGGCCTAAATTACACGGTACAGCCATAAAGATCAAAAACCCACGAGTAAGGCTGCTAAAATATATTACCCTCAAAGTATATTGAACAACAAAATGAACCCAAATGCTACACAACCACAGTTGAGCATTTTTTTCAAGCTACTAAAAGCACAGACTGGCTTTTTCTCTACACTCTTCATGGGGTCGCCAAAAAAGCCGATGTAAACAAAACATTCGTGACAAATAAAAAAGAAAGAGTATCGGCCAAAAGCTGGTCACTTGCAGCAATGCAGGAACTAGTAAATAAGACGACTAATTTTACTGAGGATTAAATGGTAGTAGTCAACAGCAAGAGAACAACAACAAATTCTTGGAAGATTTTACAGAATCACCTCTTCAAGAGCTTTTGCGAGAAGATCCTCTTCGAGTAGGGACTGTTGCGTGAGATTGCCTTGTAGGATTCGATTGCCTCGACCAATGAATAATGGAGACGACCCTGATTTAAAAAAAAAAAAGAAATCATATGCAGAAAAACTTTGGTCTAAGATGAAAGTAAGTGCCGAAAGTTGATGCCAAATATGGCTGGAAAATACCGGTCAGCAAATTGTGAAACCAATTGTAGGGTCATTTTTTGTAGTTCAAAATGAATAAGAACAGCATATTATCTTCTGAGTAAACCATCATTTTTACTATGTTTTCCTTTCCTTGATTCTATTGTTTCTTTTTCTTCTTCTCTCTTATGGACGCAGTGTTGACTACGGTGTTGTTGAAGCAAATAACCATCATTGCAGGTGTCTGGCTAATATTTTTTTTTTTAAATATGTTATAAGCTCTAGCTAATTGCTATATGACAACATCTTATAAGATGTTTGAATATACATTGTAACTAAGATGTTTTAAAGGGAGTACCACTAGAAGACCAAAAAGTTAACTAACATACCTCGGTAACACGAAGAGCTGTCTGAATAACATAATTTGCATGTGGGTCCTGGAGCAGCTGCTCAAAGTAAGATGCCGATAGCAATTCATGAATGATTTTTGACCGGATTCCTTCATTACACACCACAAGACACTTCTCAACAACATGGCTGCTAAATTTTTGTCTCGCAAGATGCACATAGTGACCCTCAAACTGAGATATCAGTTTGGACGTGGCCGATGGGATCTTAAGCTCCAAAATGAACTGGATGACGTAATTTCTGCATGCCAATAGTGCAATTTCATATATCAGCACATCACATTATATGTATGTTGAAAATATAATAAAATTGATTTTTTCTTTTCTTTGTTTTTTTTTTTTTACATAGTAGTGGCAAATCAACTTACTGAAATCTTTACTGACTTATACCTGAAATCTACTTACTGACTTATAAAAATGCACCCTCAAGAGTGATCAAGTGTGTATATCTATCTGTAGGTGAACTATAAACCTGAAGTATGCCTTTGATTTTAATTAGACTAAAGGCAGCTTCGCAGTTAAACCTTAAAGTTTCAAGTCTGAGGAAGATCAATCTCTTAGCAAAATTGGGTTTTACCCGTAAGCATCCTGAGCAAGCAGAAGCCCGTTTGCTGAAATCTCTTCAACCAAATTTTCTCGAAGCTCGCCAGTAGCTTGACTGATGCAGCGCTGCAGAACACAACACCCGTGCTGGTGTGTTGCTATGTCGACACAGTACTTTGCAGCAGCTACGAAAATGAACTGCAAATGCAATACATAAATAGTAAATCGACTTATGAACAGGTTAGTCTAGGTACTTCCATTTCCCAGTGAATACAAAGAAATGTGTGATTGTTGTTTTCCTATTTCTCGGGCAGATGAGGACAACCCTTTTCTATCAACACTAATGATTTTCATGACAAATTGCTCAAAAGTAAGAATATTATATTATTTATGTAAAAATAGGCTTAAGCCTCTGGACAAAAAATGGCTGAGTTTTCGAGCAGGAGACAATAAATTTTATCTCAAGCACACAAGGATCATCAGATTCATGCTAACAAGAGCAATTGGTTTCTATAACAGAAACAACAACACAGAACACATGATATTCCCCGTTCAAGATTCCTATTTGTGTTGAGATTTTAAAATTGAGTCAGTATCGTCAATGCTGCCGTGTTGCAATCTGAAAGGTATATTTAGAAGTTGGACTAAAGTTCGAGGAGAGATGGTCAGTAGTAGAAAATGAGAATTCAAATATATTAACTTTCTGTCTTTTATGATTTTATATCACAAAATAAGGATGAGAAGTATGTCCCCATAAACCCAAAATGGTTTTACATGCCGGAATCCCAAAAAGTTACATCTCCACTTTTCTTAACACACCATATAACGTAGTATTCGTTGTGAACACTAGATGACAGTCAACCTTTCGTATAGAAAGGGAAAAACAACTAAATTCCTATCAGGAAAACAATCTTGTCGAGCAGATGACATCTAGTCACAAAAAAGAATCCAACCATGGCAGTTCATGCAAATGAAGTTAAAGATAATCTCTCTCTGACCCCTACGAAACAAATGAAAAACTTAAAGGTGAAGTTTTCAAAGGATGATTCAAGAAGAAAAACGCCTCACTAAGAAATTCAGTAACTCAGAATTTCAAAGCCAGTAGTCATCAAGCTCCTACCATGTTGTCATAGCTTCTGCTACTAGTAAGACAATGAACAAACGATTACCCCTAAAACCAGTAGAATGAGTTTTGCAGTGGCTTCTAACTTTAAGCTATTAGTCTGCAACCAAAACATACTAATGCGTACTTGCTCAGGAGATCGAGTAATTTGATCACTAACAATATCATCCATTTTAAGGATTCCTGTAAATTTTAAACGATTTCCTCGCATATTGATTTGCAAATACGCATAAATTTATAATATATAATGCAGGGGAGATTTGAGGTAGCAATTGGATATAAATTTGGTGTTACAGATGATCTTCAAAATTAATGTAGTTCTAAACGTCATTTATAAATACAACTTTCCAGCACGCAATGAGGATAACATCCTAGCTTATTATCAATGCATCCATTAATCACTTGTGAGCTAAAGTAGAACTAAACAACCCTTTCAGGAAAAGGGAGAGATAGCATGAATTGACTACAGTTATCAACATCCACCACTGCCATTACACACTTCAGAAGATAACACAAAGTGACAACTAAAACCAAATTCTAGAAGCAAGTTCATCATACCCCTAGCTGCTTTTCCTACAATGTGGCTCAGCTGCACACGAGTCCGTATCGTCATATATTAACGTTAGTATAGAGATGCTCACAAAAAATATAACTATGCAACACAAGTATATTGTACGGAACAGATTGACAGCAATTGTGATGCCTCTCTATGTTGTTCATCACTACTAAAGTTACAGATTAAATTGCAACAGTACTTTTTACAACCAACAATTTTGTGCCGCAATAAAGATTTGTATGGCGAACAATTACCTTACTATCTTCAGCGGAAAAGCACTGCAAGCACCTCTGCACGACATGATTACCATTCAAATCCTTAATAAGGGCAAGAAAACCCGGTTCAAGGGCTGAAACAACTATTGATATCTGCTGCCTCGTTTTAAGGGTCTCAATCAACTTCTGCACCACTCGTGTCCTGATACAAAATCAGAACTTCAAAACGACCATCTCTAGCATAATGCAAAAAAAGGAGGGAAAAAGAAAAGCAAAAAGCCGAACAAAACATACCCATGCGTGTTCAGAGAGATCCTAACGAGCTCCCCCGGTTCCTCAGTCACTCTCAACAGTATATGCATCCTCTGGTCTTCAGTACAAACCTCCAGCAATTTCTGCATCAGATAATTCCCAAACGGGTTCATCATGAGCTCGACCACATGATCTATTATCTCCTCAAACACAATCTGCACGTCTCGCAAAGTCCCCTCGTCAAACATCCTCTGCAAGAACCTGCAGCCATGTTGGTCCTTGGCGATATAGTATATATAACCTCGAATTTCAGCAAGCGAGCAGCAACTCGAGGGTGAGGAGCTAGAGAACAGTGTCTTCTGTTCAGATTGAAGGCTTCTCGTGCTATTGTGCCCCCTCCTCGAACGAACGTGACCTCCGTTCGTGCAGTAATCGATACCACTTTCTCCTTGGATTATCAGGCTATCATCCCTTGTGAAGGGCTCAATACTCCTCCGAGGTGCTCGGTTTCTCACGTTGGGCACTGAAGGGTGGTGGCGAAGTAAATTGTTCTCATCATCACAATGCCGGCTCAGACGAGCCAATTGCACCACACTAGGCATATAAAAAGCATCAGTGGCTGTAGCTGGAAGCCTATTCAAAGGGGATGGTGATACCTCTGGCATAAATAGTCCCACTGGGAAATTTCCATTTCCGTTGGCTCTGTAAAATAGAGGACTCAACTGCGAGCTACCAAATTCGGGCCGATTGTAAGGTCTTTCGAGTCGGCTAGGGGAATAGGAGGATCCCAATAAATTAGCACATCTAGGATGGTTCTGCATTTCCACCATAGGCGAGCGGAGATCCATAGGAGTTTCTCTGGGAACAGGGAGATGATTAGAATCCGTAAAGGACTTCCTATAATTATTAAACGCACCATAATTCTCGAGATTTAACAGAGAGTCCCCATTCTGAGCTCGATTACGAGATTGAACGCCATTTATGAATTCCAGCCCGTAGTCCGGCTCATCGCTAATGTACATTTTGCTGAAATTTCCGGACAGATGAAAATCATCGAGGAAATTGACATCGTCGTTATCTTTCTTGAAATCGAGCCAGAACCCATTACCCGGAATCAGGTGGCTGTTGAGGATCTCGATTTGAGGCGGAGACGGCGTCTCGATGTTGGAGAGAGAGATTCCGCCGCCGCCGGAGAACAGGCTAGAGGAGGAGCCATCGGACTGCAGAGAGAACCCACTAACAGGGGAAGATACGCTTGCGTACTTATGCCGCAAGAGGTCATCGTCACACATGGGATGGGCATGTCCATTCACTCTGCGGGACACGCATGACGCGTGGCCGTAGCCATGATGATCGACGAGATTGGCGTGCCGGTGATGATGGGCATCGCCGAGTGTGTGATGCTGATTCAATGGAGATGCTGTTGCATGAGGGATCTCGCCCAGCAACCTCTCAAACTCATCATCATTCTTCATTTTATCTACACCCTTTTCTTCTCGAATAGAAACAACACAGACAAACAACACAAAAGTCGAAATGGAACAGCCCCAAAACACGAAAACAAATAAGATAACAAGAAAGATCACAACAATGGCAGACAGAGGAAACAATCACCACTGATAGCTAGCTCGAGGAATCAAAATACAGACATCAATAAAAAGATCGACAAAACGGGAACCATTTTCGAGGTTAGCGATTTTTAGCATCTGGGTAGGTCTCAGAAAACCATAAGTCCTACTGTAAAATACGGAGAAGAAGGAGGTGGGGTCGTCTGGTGATGGCGAAATTTTCAAAAGCATTTTCTCATTTTTTTTTGTTATGGTTCCCAAAAAAAAACCAAAAATGGATAAAAGAAAGATTTAATTTTTCCTTTTCTTTTTCCTATGTTTTTTCCTCAGTTCATCTGGGTTTTTGGGGTTTTCTTTTAAATTTTTCGGATACAGAGTTGGTTGAGCATGCAAAGATGAATGGATTGCATATGTTGTGTTTTTTTTTTTTACATATATATGAACTGTGTACAAATGGGTTTCTTTTTTTTTACATACACACAGTACACTACACACTCTGGTACAGTCTCACGCCATTAAAGCTGGAGAAAAGGAACAGCTACTCTCTCTCTCTCTCTCTCTCTAATTCTTGCTCTACTGTCTACATACACACAGGTATACATACATACATATACATATATAGAAACAGATTTTGTTTTTTAATTGAGAGAAATTTTCTAAAAAAAGAAAAAAAGAAAGAAAAAAGCGAAAAAGGAGTACTGAGCTGGCGGCAGGCAGCGGCACTCGCAGTCCCTGCTACACTGTACTCATCAAACGTTGTACAATACAATAGTGTACCGAATTAAGCGGAACCAAATTAATTCAAAGGAAACGCTACGATTCCGTTACAGAATCATTCCGTCGGGCTTGTAATCGTTAGATTATTAATAATTGATCTAACGGCTAGAAATCCCGACGAAATGGTTCCGTAACGAATAGTAGCATTTCCCCAAATATGACTTTTAAAATTCAGTCCACTATTGTTTGGGCAATAGTTTTATTTATTTTAATATATAGAAATAGTTTAAACTATGAGTTGGCCGTCTAATGGTTTTGTCGATTTATACAACAATATATGATTAAATTGCAAAATTCTTGAACTAACTTAAATTATAAATATATTTAAAAGTTTAGTGACTATTTTATTTTGTATCATTCTTTCTTATATTTAAAAATAGATTTTTTTTTTTAAATTAGCTCATGTGGTTAATAAATCTGGATTATACTAATATATTACATATTATAGTGAAATATAATGATGAGATGAAAGCATAATTAAACCCAGAATCATGCAACGGAAAAGGCGTATGGAGCACGTTACAAATTTGTCAGGTGCCGCACCCCATCATTTTACCCTACCTTTTTATTTTATTTTTAAACATATAATAATTTTAAATAATTTGATCATTTTTTTTTATTTTTTTTTTTTAACTTAGAGCTTTTGTATGTATAATAAATCATTGCATTAGCTAAAAAAATAACTTCTTTAAAAAAAAAAAAATCAAGAATAATAGTATATTTAAATTTAGCATATTCAACAGATCTTAACAAACACTCCTAGTTTTCTCCACTTCTAATGGTAGCAAATCTGATCTGGGGTTTAATTACCCATAAGATTATTTAATTTCTTTATTAAATAATACTAATAAAAAAAAAACTAAAATGTTTTCTGTTGACCATTTCATAAAATTGTAATTTGTTAGTATGGGAAAAATGGGTGGGATTCCATTTCTCCTTTTATGAAAAAAAAAAAAAATCATTATTTTGTTTTATTTTATATTCCTTTTTAGTATTTTTTTTTCGGTTCCTCGTTTTTCATAACTCCGATTCTGGTATGGCTACTGTTAGGCAAGCCTACTGATAAGACGTCATATATTTTCGACAGATTTACATACTTCAAATTGGGATGTCGTAGTGTAAAAAAACAACATAGACATATAAGTATGAATTTTGAATAGCATAAGTATGCATTTATTGTAAATAATTATGATTGAGTCGATCCACCTAACAATTAGGTTGCTTCACACAAAAATTTGTGTTCGGACCCTTGACCCTATTACTTCAGGTTGAAAAAATTCACTTATAAAATATTTATCTTTATCAAAAACAATAATAATGATCTTAGCGTTATAATACATTAGTATAAAATCTGTATATTAAACGAGTGTCGAATTAAAAAATATTTATATCAAAGTGTTTAAAAGATAAACTTAAAAATTTTATTTTATTTTTTAAAATTTTTAAACTACATTGTTAGTTTTGAAATGAGGCTGGAGTATTATACATGAACATAATATTTTTTAATCGCGTTAGTTTTTTCAAAGTTCAAAGAATTAATTTTATTACCATTATGATAATTTTACTTTGTATAATAGTAAATATGACAATGAGCGCCTAGAAGGGCCGATTAGGTAAAAATCGTGACGCATGAGTGTCGTCTAGCTTGTTATTTAAAATACTGATTCTGAGTGACAACTTTAAAATCATCAAATAATTACATGAAAGCTGATATAAATTATAAATGCACAGTAAATTAAGTCAAAATAAGAGGTTATATCTACTATTACATTTATGCAATTAATTATAGCACACTTTGCAATAAACAACATATCAATGCTAAAGATATCACATAAACTCCTGTGGCATGTAGGTTTATATGCAAACACAATATTTTAAATAATGTACTGTATCGGTTGATATTACCGATAATATCGCATATACCGATGGTAGGCCGGTACGGTAACCCGCTAGATACCATTTTGGCCAATGTACCGGTTTAACCGGTTTCATACCAAAATATACCGGCCAAAATACATGATATACATGATTTTAAAAAAAAAAACTATAAATATATATATATATATATATATATATATTAATTTATTGACAATGTTCTATAGTTAGTTTTGACATGTATACATTCTTATTAGATTTTAATCAATATTATTAATTATGAAGGTTGGTTTTATACATTATTAAATTAATATTTTTTAAAACCGTTAAAATAGACGGTAAAATTGATTGCATCGTATACCGCTGACCCGTTTGGCATGATTGTTGGTACAGTATTTTAAACACTGGACAAACGAAACTAATTACATATATATAACTAACTAAAAGAAAGTCAAAAACATATGTGCAACACACGATTATATAACATTTGATATTATTAAGCAACATCTATTAATTAAAAAAAATATCTCCAACATATGACTAATTGACACTTTGCTACTAATTAACACTACATTGTAATACAATACAACATAAGATGATTAATTATAAAATAAGAAGTTGATAAAAGAAGAGAAAATCAAATGATGATATTTAATAAAATCAAATTCTTTCATCGATCTATTAGTTCAGTTTATCGAATACAATGAAAATAGAACGATGCGATTTTAACAGACTAATTTTTTGTATCAAATTGCGAATCAAAGTTGTTGTACTCATAAATTTCCGATAATGTAGAATGATGTGTCCACGTTTTAAACCTCGATCCAGGTGAACGAACAAGGCCCAAGACCGTTGGAATCACTCCTCAGTCGACCCATGCGATCAATATTAGGGTTGTTGATCACTCGATTGGCATGACGATCACCCGCAGAAGCTTCTCAGGGAAGATTGTCGATCACTCCAGCCGCCTGAATACGATCTGATAAAACTAATAGCACCGCCCAACACGTCCCATCAACTTTTGCATGAAAACACGGGTACCACTCTACACACCTAGGTGGCATGACACCTTTAATGCTGAAACCCTAATTTTTTGCTATAATATCAGGTCTCCACTAGATGATTTTGATCCGGAACATATGAAAAAAGAGAGAACCATATCACTACAGTCATAGCCATCACCACTACCCTTGTTTTCAGGCCATGGGCCACACTTGTAAAACATTTCTAATAACAAAATAGGCACGGAGATTCAACGACATTTCGTAATTTTTATCCCTTTACTGAAATTAACTCATAAATTTAGTTACGATAACCTTACACACACCTCATAACCGTTGGCGACCTATTGTCAACAAAATGAACGCTAGAAGAAGGGCAACCATCAAATGTTATTGAGCCTATAAATAGCCACCGTCCCTTCAAGCTATTTTCACATTGCAACACTTACTCTTTCATATACATAGCTTCCACCTCCTATAGGAAGGGCGGCTCAGCGAACCCTCATTTCTCTTCTGCGATCGGCCGAGTTAATGGGTTGTACCGTCGACTGCCTCGTTATCTTACCCACATATCCACAAGAATCTCGAAATACAATCTGTTCTCCTCTTCTTCTCATAAAAAATCCAGATATAGCACCTTGGGCATAATCTGTTATCATACTACCTATGACAAGAAAATTGATCGATCAGCTCACCATCAAGGTCGAGGGCTGAGAAAGGATTGGACAAAATGTCTAGAACTAAACTTGACTATTGTCCTCTCCTTAGGTCAATAAATCACCTTCCCAACAATGTTCTAAAAGCCGCTAGGCGCCCGCTAGACGCTTGACCAGTGCCTAGTGCCTAGAGCGCCTAGTCGGGCCTAGAAATCAATATTAAATACATTATTTTTTTTTATTTTAACTATTTATAAAGTAAAATTATCTCAATTATAATAAATAGACACGCCTAAGTCCAAATAATAAAATTAATATATTTTAAAGAAAGCATAAGAAAAAATAATGTAATTAGTATTTCAAAAATAAAAAAAATAAAAAATAATAATAAAAAAACTTAAAAATTACCGCCGAGCCCACCTACGAGCGCTTAGGTCTGCCTAGGCACCGCCTAATTGCCTGGCTGCCAAGCCCGCCAAGTCCACCTAGGGCCGACTAGGCCCGCCTATGCGCCACCTTGCCCATTTTTTCTGACGATTTGTGTGAATCGATGGCGCCCGAGCACCGCCGCCTAGGCCGATTTTTAGAACAGTGCTTCCCAGCTATCAACTTGTTAATGGTCGGACGGTCATTGAATATTCTTTATCATGACTGTTAGTCTGATCAATCACCGTGTTGGGTTGGTGCTATGAAACCGGGGGCCCAGTGGAACCCTAATCCTGGGAAGTAATATAACCCAGGGTCGAGATAACCCATCAACGTCGGTCCAGACCACAAGCCACCCCCATTATCAACGACGACCCCTCGATCAACATGCGCCTCCTATTCTATGCATTGATGCCCCATGGGATGCTTTTGGCACAATATCATCATAAGGCAAGAGCATCATCTGCACCTCCTTATCAATCTGCAACAGTCACCGTTGATCGCATGCAAAACTGAAGGTTAATCAATGTATTGTTTCTCAGGCTGCTTCGGCTAAGTACCCGCCTGATGAATCAACACACTGCTCAACCATTCATCATCCTACAATGACCGATCAAACAATGAGGAGGTATTAACAACCATCAAGAAACTTCTCGAGCATGTATACACCTAGAATAGCGCAATATTTGTTATTCTAGAGATGTATAGGTTGGCTATGTTACACATGCTCATGTATCCCTTTGATCATACATTATATTATGGGACGTTCATGATTACTTTGCATAATTATTGTACATCTGTGATCGCTTAATATTTTTTCTTTTCGATCACTTCATTTTATCCATAACAATTGGCAAAATTGAGTTGATCAATATACTGCGGCCCACTAAAACAACTGGCGCACCACGACAGATCCATGCCAAATAACGATGAACTATGAATTACAATTCAAAAGCTGCGATTACAAAATCCTAAAAGACGGACCGAGCACGATAATATTGCCATAAAAATCTAAAGCGCATGATGACCCTAAAGGACGATGAATGCAACCCGATCGCAAAAAATATCAACGATCACAAACACATCGACACAAAGACATCGGCCTCATGTCTCTTGAGACAAAGACGTTGATAGATGCAAATTTCAAGAACGTGAATATAACAAATTCAACACGGACTGTCGTTTGACCGTGGGAATACTTGAGATGGCCACAGAGCGATCTATCTAATCTAAACCGCAGAATGTAGCCTGGCACCCTAAGGGGATTGCATTCATCGTAAGAGACATGCCAGACCGTCAGGTCCAGACTCTCGATGATGCGTCGCCCACGAGCTCGATCATGAGTATAAACTCCAAGCAATCAAAACCTAGTGTGATCTACGCTCAAGTTCAAATGCTTCAGAGTGGTGTCATGCCCCAGCCAAAACGCTTCCGGACAATGTCAATCCCCGGCAAAATTTTGATGTGATCTACGCCCAAGTCGAAATGCTTTCGAGAGGTGTACCAGCTAAAAGGCTTCCACGTGGTGCCAAGTCCTGACAAAACCTTGACGCGATCTACGCCCAAATCCAAATGCTTTCGAGTGATGTCAAGCCTCTGCCAAAACACCTCCGTGTAGTGTCAAGCCCCGGCCAAAATGCTTGTGGGAGGTGTCACGTCTCGGCAAAACCTTGGTTTGATCCATGCCGAAGTCTAGACACTTTCGAGCGGTGTCGAGCCTCGACCAAAACGCTTTCGAGTTGTGTCAAGCCCTGGCATAACCTTGGCGCGATCTACGCCAAAGTTCAAACGCTTCCGACCAATGTCAAATCTCAGCCAAAACGCTTCCAGGCGTTGTCAACCCCAACAAAACCTTGGCGCAATCTATGCCTACATTCAAATGCTTCCGGGCAATGTCAAGCTGTGGCCAACACGCTTCAGGGCGGTGTCAAGCCGCGGAAAAGCCTTGGCGCATCTAACTATATTTGTTTTTGGTTGGTATTGGAATATCAACAAAATGACTTAAAGAAAGATAAACGAAAAAGGAAAAAATTCAACATCAGGGAACATAATAATAACGTGCTCTTTATAACGAAATTGTCCCGTAAAATACTCATTAACGACAACAACCTCAAATATACAACAACTTTTAACTTGTATATAGCCGTACTTCAAATATACAATCATCTGACAAAAAAACAATTAAATAAATAATGTTTGAAACTCTTAAAACTCATAAAAAAAAAGAAAACTAAAAAGCACAATATGCTACATAAATTTTGTAAATGACATGCAATAGCTCTTGTAATTGCAAGTATATTGAATGATTTATGTATATGAGTATTTATAGATGTAAGAAAAATATCCTAGGAGGTTTAAATGTCAAAAGTACCTATTGGGACATGCTCGAACGACAACGAACGCATCCTAAAGCCAAAAGACAGCTTATTATAAAAATATGAGAATTAATAATTAATGTCTTGTCCAATATTATTTTAGTCAAATATCTTTTACCCATATAATAACATGTTATTTTAGTAATAAATATTCCTTTTCTTTTCACACTTTAGTAATTTTTTTTTTTCATATGTTTTGCTTATTTTCTTTCCATTGCTTTGGATTTTTTATACTATATAATTGAAAGAATAGTTTAAAAGTAGAAAAAAAAAAATAAAAAATTAATTGCTTGATTGTGAAGCATGTACCTATGCTTTAGTGTGAGTGAGTGTATAATTTTTCTCATTAATTTGTATCTTAATAATATTTCCTTAATAAAAAAGCCAATAAGATGTAGTTACTAAAGACTATTGGTGTGGACCATAAAATGTGTCACAATCCAAGAGTCCTTATCAGATAGGGCATTATGGTTTTTGGCAGTAGCCCCAAAAATGGTTTGGTGCTAAAGAGCTTTGTACGCCTTAAGAAAAAAACACCAAATACACATATTATTGTGCTTTTCTGTCTCTGTGGTAATTAACTTGTTTTGCTTTCTATTTTTGGATACAAAGAGTGGTTTGAAAGCGAAAAAAGTTCAAGGAATCCCAACACTACCCACTCCATTATTATTTGACATTTTTAGGTGAAAGTTATATATATATATATATATATATATTCTATTGGTTATTAAAAATATAATTGAAAATAACATATTTTATAATTTTTATTCATGATTATATATTATGACTATTAAAATTATGAAATATATATTTAATTTAAATTTATATGAAAACTTGATAACTTTTTTTTTTTATTATCGATTTTCAAATGTAGTATATCAAATTAATCATGCTTTTATTTTGTTTGACATTCATATTACATATATATATATATATATATATAATAAAAAATAGTTACATATACATTTATGAATGAGTCTTATGTCTGATGGGAGTAATTAATTTTAAATAAAAATATTAATGATTTTTAA
>CACSLK010021934.1:917961-928769 GCA_902706635.1 Striga hermonthica | reverse complement strand
AAATGTAGTATATCAAATTAATCATGCTTTTATTTTGTTTGACATTCATATTACATATATATATATATATATATATAATAAAAAATAGTTACATATACATTTATGAATGAGTCTTATGTCTGATGGGAGTAATTAATTTTAAATAAAAATATTAATGATTTTTAAATAAATATTTACAAATTCACAACAACTGTTTTCTTTTAAGATTATAAGTATAATATTTTTGGTTGACACTTGTGTGTTAAAAGAATAGTACTACTAAGTGTATATTTTTTTTTTCAAATAACAAATTAAGTATATTATTTTCTAAATATTCACAATAATATATTTTTTAACTATTTTAACGGTTGTAAACAAGTTTGTCATCACATGTAAAATGAAAATTTGGGATAATTAACCTTTACAATTTGTTAATGTTTTAAACAAAAAATCACATAACGACTCAAGTTTTTTTTTTGATCAGGTTCCTTATCTCTGAAGATGAACTCTGTTAGGTGTCCTCCCCATATCAATCTCTCGATCTCATCTTTGAGCTCCTTACAGTTGTTTGTGGTGTGTTCGTAATCCCTATGATAGCGACAATATACCTCGGGTCGACCAATATGGACCCCACACCTCATCAAGATGGGTCAAGGTCGATCAAGTAGCCCGAGAGTAAGAGTATCTTGTTCAATGACTTTAAGACTTGACCTCGCGGATGTTGGAATTAATTGAATGAAATTTTGAAACGGCACATTAATCATTGCAACTTGTTAATCTTGCAAATAAATTAATAATTTAATTGTAAATTTAATGTTGCAAGATGTTAACTCCATTTCTTTAAGTGTTGAGAGTTAGTGTTTTGGTTGGATCATTCATCCTTTAGGCCTTATAAATAGAGGCTTAAGATGAGTTTAAGAACACATGCAATAAAAAAAAAAAAATCCGAAAGTATTCCCCATTTTTTCATGTTATAGTGTCTTCATCCAGGCATAGTTCCAGTTCGTCGGATTTGTTTCGATTTTTCCGTTGTATCATGGAAAACAGACGCTCATATGAGGCGAATATATTTTAAAGACACTGTGTTCTCACAGGCCTCGGTATTTATTATATAGTCATCTTATTTTTATTTTCCCGTTAAAGTTCTCTACAATCTTAAAACAGATTCCAATTAAAGATGGTTGCTGAACAAAATACGATTGGCATTGCTAATACCGGTGTTGCTACTACAATTTCTATTTCTCCTCTGTTAATGTTCCGGTAAATCATGGTGATAAACCAAAAAAAACTAATGGCTTGAATTTTAAGCGATGGCAACAAAAGATGTTGTTTTATCTCACCACGTTGAACCTTGTGAGGCTTTTGACGGAAAATCCACCAAAGTTGGGGAAAAATTCGGATATTAAAGCGGTTAATGCGCTTGAAGCATGAAATCACTCAGATTTCTTATGTAGAAATTATGTAATGAACTGCTTGGTTAATACACTGTACAACGTGTACAGTAATACCAAAACAACGAAGGAGCTGTGGGAGTCTTTGAATAAAAAATACAAAACCGAAGACGTTAGGGCCAAGAAATTTATTGTAGGCCAGTTTCTGGACTACAAGACGGTTGACTCGAAGACTATAATCAGTCAAGTGCAAGAGCTTCAAATAATCTTGCATGATATCTATTTCGAGGGAATGGTTGTGAATGAAACTTTCCAGGTGGCTACCATAATTGCAAAGCTTCCACCGTACTGGAAAGATTTTAAAAATTATTTATTGCATAAAAAAAAAAAGAGATGAATGTGAAGAGCTCGTTGTTAGACTTATGAATTGAATAAGAAAACAATTGCTACGACAACACATTGATTAATCCTTCTTTGGCCAAGGCCAATTTTGTTGAGCATGCTGAAAGCTCAAGAAAAAATAATAAGAAAAATATGACGGTACTGGAAAGACAATATTGGGGCCATGTTGATGCTAAAAAATGTCAACAATATTGTTCAAACTGCGTACTAAAATATACGCTGGGTTCGGTTTGCACGAATAGAATTATGTAGTGTATTCGGAACAGATACTCGATCTATTCATGACTTTTATTTATATAAATTATGATAGCATATATGAATTGAACTCAACAAGAATCACTGTTTGTCCCATTTTTGTTGCATTTTTTGTTGTCATTTTGCCTTTCTTTTACCCCATATTAGGTCTTTTATTTGTTTTTTTAGTTCGTTTATTAGTTTATTCCGTGGTTTGCTCTATTTTGGTATTTCTTTTGTTTCTCGTGTGTTTTTCCGGTTTTCTTTTGTTTTTGGTGTGCAGGTCGGAAGCCCCGTGAGGAATGGATTTAGCCCGAAAATTGATCGAGCAATCATGGTTGTGAAGATGGGTTCGTTGGCGACATATAGGAAGAAGCGGAACTCAATTTCGAGCTCGGACGAGCCCGAACGGGCTCCAACAGCAAAGTCGCGCAAATCATGTTTTTGGTGTGCATGTCATAAGCTTTGGGAGGACAAGTTTTCAAGAAAATATTTGATGGGTTTGCATAGTTAGATAGAGAGGTTCGTTAGCAACGCGTAGAAAGAAACATAACTCAATTCTGAGTTCAAACGAACCCGAACGAGCAAAAATCGTAAAGTCGTGCAGTGCAGCCCAGCCCAGTTTTCTTCGCCGCGGCCGCGACCCCTTTCTTCACCACGGCCGCGGTGAACAAAAAACTGCCAGTGCCCAACCTTCTGCGGAAAAATGTCGCGGCCTCGGGAATAGTCGCGGCCACGGAGCTGTTGTTCACCGCGGCAAGCGGGAAGCTCCGCGGCTGCGGAGGACGCGAAAAATTGTTTTTTAAATAGCAGATTTCTTAGACGATGGAGGGATTATTCTCTCCCCTTATGGGAAATGAACCTAGAAAGCACAAAAAATCTCCTTCTTTTTCCTTCTCTTTTCTTCATCTTTCCTTCTTATTTTCTTCTTTACTTTTCATTTTTTCCCTTCTTTCTCTTCATCAACTTATTGGAATAAGCTTGTACTTCAGATTCGACACTTGAATTGGGATTTATTGTAAGTATTTCTCTTATATTTAATTCATGAAAATGGGCGATTTGAGAAAAATGCTTGTTTGTGTTGGATTTGTTATGAATAGCTAATTCAAATTGCTAGGGATATGAGATGATTATTCTTGTTTAATTCGTATTTCTCGAGATTGAATTGTTCATTCTTGTGTGGGTTAATTTGATTTAGAATTGATGAAATTCTTCTTGATTGATTGATATAATTGAAGGGTGACACTTCAATATTGCGATTAGAAATATCTGGATATTGATTTGTCGAGTTAAGGTTTTGTTGATTTTAAGAATTAGTCGGTTAATCACCCTCTGATTTAGTTGAGCAATCTTTGGAACCGAAAGGGAAAAATTTGTAGTCTTTGGCTTGCACAAGATAGATGATTTCCTAACGGAAGAGGCTATGGATTTGGATTGAAATACATGCTTGACTATGTCTCATTCCTTGTTACGTGAGTTATTGGAATCGGACCTCTAGGCCGGCATCGTATGCTCGAACTTACTCGTCTTTGTTCAATCCCTTGTTACGAAAAGTTATAGGGAGCGAAACGCTAGATGTTTAAGCGAGAGTGTCAATCTTAAATCGAACAATTAATACCTCGATTTTGCGAATAACACTTGAATTGATCATCCCCGACTCCCTAGCTTCTTCATCCTTGTTTCGTTTGCATTTTTAGATAGATTAATATTTTTATATTATTTCTTAGCTGGTAATTATCATATCTCCAATCGTGATTAGATTATTTAAGTTAAATTCCGAACCGCCTTCCTTGTGAGATCGACCGGGGGAACGAATCTTTCGATTCGATACTCAGTAAAAATAAATAATTTGTATACAATAATCACCAAAAAAGATGAAGATGAAGTTTTTTGTTTATCATATCTTGGGAAGAAAATACCCCCCCCCCCCTTTCTCTCTCCGAGATTTCCTTTTTTATGCCATAAGATCCTCTTGGATCCCCTTTTTGGATAAGATCTTTCAAGTACATATGCATATCACAATATATGGACAACAATTAATGTGGAATAAAATAATACAAATAATATTTTAATGTGTTGTATTTTTATTAATCATAGCCAAATTGGGTATCGCTAATAGGCCTCTGAGTTTAGGACACGTTCTCGATAGAACTGTCCTGAAATCGAGTTATTATACGATTTGACAGATTTTTAACTACAACATTTCGAGCTTAGAACTCTTTACGCTGCGATAAGTAACGTTTGCGTGATACATAAGATCACATCTTTATATTATCGGCGCTTATCGAATGAATACATGTTAATATGTAATTTCTGGGTGCTTTGGGACCCATGTACGCTTTGTCGATTGTTTTTAGGCTTTGGCCTGATGAATTCGTGCTAGTTGTTCACTTCTACACTTGACGAGTGCGAGTCGGTGGAATGGATGAACAATTTTTTGGAATTGCTATTGAATGGGGCCTAAATGGCTTAGTTGGGTAATTTGGTACCCGTTTTTGTGTTTGTGCCATATGACGTGCTTGTTTAATCTTGTTGTTGCAATGGAATGGATTTGTGTGGGCACTCGGGCCCCTTAAATTTTTAGCGGTTCGTACGAGATGCTCGTTGATATGATTAGTTCCCAGATTATAAGTTAGCCGTTTTTTTACGGCTCTTTGCTGCATTGGGACGACTCGAAAATTGATTTATGTGATTGTTTTATTACTTTATGTTGACTTGGTCGGATAATTTGGTATCCGGTCTTTGGCCTTCCCGATCTACTCCAGAATCCAGGATTTTACTCTTGCAGAGTCATTTTATTATGGTCAAACAACTTTTTGTTGCTCGGACTCACCCATATAGGGTTTCATTAGTTCATGCTAAGTAAATTCATATTGTCCGGTCGTTTTACCCTACTTGGGGTTTCGTCATTTTTCGCCGGACAACCTTAAGTTGTTCGGACATTTTACCCTACTTGGGGTTTCATCATTTTTCGCCGGACAACCTTAAGTTGTCCGGACGTTTTACCCTACTTGGGGTTTCATAATTTTTCATCAGACAACCTTATGTTGTCCTGACGTTTTACCCTACTTGGGTTTCATAATATTTCGCCGGACAAACCTTAAGTTGTCCTGATGTTTTACCCTACTTGGGGCTTCATCATTTTTTGCCGGACAACCTTAAGTTGTCCTGACGTTTTACCCTACTTGGGGTTTCATCATTTTTCGCCGAACAACCTTAAGTGGTCCTGACGTTTTACCCTACTTGGTTTCATCATTTTTCGCCGGACAACCATAAGTGGTCCGGACGTTTTACCCTACTTGGGGTTTCATCAATTTTCGTCGGACAATATTTATGTTACTCGATTGTTTTGCGTGGCTCGGAGGCATTTAGTTTTATGGCATTGCGGCCTCGTGGCTCATAGACTCAGCCAGAGTCGAGGCTCTACGACGAGAAAATATAGACGTCGTCTCAGCCGGAGTCGAAGCTCTACGGCGAGGAAATATAAATATCGTCTCGGCCGGAGTAGAAGCTCTATGGCAAAGAAATATAGATATCGTCTCAGCCAGAGTTGAAGCTCTACGGCGAAGAAATATAAATGTCGTCTCAGCCAGAGTCAAAACTCTACGGCAAGGAAATATAAATGTCGTCTTAGCCGAAGTCGAAACTTTACGGCGAGGAAATATGAATGTCGTCTCAGCCGAAGTAGAAACTCTACGGCGAGGAAATATGAACGTCGTCTCAGCCGAAGTAGAAACTCTACGGCGAGGAAATATGAACGTCGACTCAGCCGGAGTCGAACCTCTACGGCGAGGAAATATAAATGTCGACTCAGCCAGAGTCGAACCACTACGGTGAGGAAATATAAACGTCGACTCTGCCAGAGTCGAACCACTACGGTGAGGAAATATAAACGTCGACTCAGCCGGAGACGAACCTCTCCGTGAGTAAATATAATCGTCGACTCAGCCGGAGACGAACTTCTCCGATAAGGAAATACAATTGCCATCTCAGCCAGAGTCGAACCTCTACGGCGAGAGAAATATGAACGTCGACTCAGTCGGAGACGAACTTCTCCGGTGAGGAAATATAATCGTCGACTCAGCTGGAGACGAACCTCTCTGGTGAGGAAATACAATCGCTATCTCAGTCGGAGTCGAACCTCTACGGCGAGAGAAATATGAACGTCGACTCAGCCGGAGACGAACCTCTTTGGTGAGGAAATAAAATCGTCGACTCAGCGAAGACAAACCTCTCCGATGAGAAAATATAAACGCCATCTTAGCCGGAGTCGAACCTCTACGACAAGAGAAATATGACTCAACTCAGCCGGAGATGAACCTTTCCGGTGAGGAAATATAATCGTCGACTCAGCCGGAGACGAACCTCTCCGAGGAAGAAATACAAATGCCATCTCAGCCGTAATCGAACCTCTACGGCGAGAGAAATATGAACATCGACTCAGCCGGAGGCGAACCTCATCGGTGAGGGATACAAACGCCATCTCAGCGGGAGTCGAACCTCTACGGCGAGAAAAATATGATCGTCGACTCAATCGGAGATGAACCTCTCCGGCGAGGAAATATAATCGTCGACTCAACCGGAGACGAACCTCTCCGGTGAGGAAATACAAACGCAATCTCAGTCGGAATCGAACCTCTACGGCGAGAAAAACATGAACGTCGACTCAGCCGGAGACGAAACTCTCCAGTGAGAAAATATAATTGTCAACTCAGCCGGAGACGAACCTCTCCGATGAGGAAATACGAACGCCATCTCAGCCGGAGTCGAACCTCTACGGCAAGAGAAATATGAACGTCGTAAATAGGTGATCAGTGTCAGCGTGGATAAATGAACTCGCCCTCATCGTTGGCAAATAAACTCGGCCCCATCGTTGGTAAGTGAACTCGGTCCCGACATTTATAAGTGAGGTCAGGGCGATCGAATGATGAATCGACCTGGTAGAACTGGACTCGATTGTGGTGCTGTCCCCATCTTAAGTAGTCGAACAAATGTCGAGATCGGTTGATAGTTGGTTTTGAATAATTTTTCGCTCGTAGCTCCCGACATATTGAGTGGTAATACGTTCATCTCGATTGTGGTCAATCTTCTCGGATCGTGGATGGTTGTTGGTGCAGTGGATTGATTCGGACGACGGAGTGGTCGACACAGTTTCAATTGGGGGATCCGTCAGTGAACGGTTGTCGTGACTCTGGTCTTCTCATTTTCCCATTTTTTTTATTATATATATATATATATATATTTTTTTGTCTACGTATGTATATGGATATATATATTTATTTTTTATATATATACATACGTATATTAATTTTTTTATATATTTATACACATATATGTATGTATTTATAATGAAATTGAGAATTGGATTACTTTAGGTCGGAGTGGAGAGTAGGCCTAAGAATATTCTTCATCGGGGGTGTCGGCTCCTCTCTTGCTTCTATTCTTCAGGTCCCTGTTGAGCTCCTCGACTTCGAGATTTTGATTGTTTACCAACCGGTGCTATCAACTTAAATCTATTTACTCTATCTATTAAAACATTATTCAGGGCCTAAATCTATTACATTCTCCAAATAATCTCACAAACCCACACATTCATCACTAGGCCCCTCTAAATAGTTGTATAAGCCCACATATTCATCACTAGGCGCAAATAAACTTCCCTGAGATTAATAGCAAATCAACCCCTCTCACCTAGGGTTGTAAACGAATCGAATCAAAGCGAATACTCAGAGATTCGATTCGATTCGTATAAAATATTCGAAGATTCGATTTGTGATTCGATTCGATAACAAATTCATTTTTTGATTCGTATTCGATTCGTTTAGAATATTCGAACATATTCGATTCGATTCGAAATTCGTTTTCAAAAAAATATTATAATTAAAAAATAATATAATTACAAAAATAAATTTTATTTTTCATATAGTTTTAGAAAATTTTGTTACTTTATGATGTTTTTATTTTTATGTCATAAAAATATTAGGAATATAACTATATATATACACATATATTATAAACAAAATGTATATTATATATAATTTGTATAAAAATATTATAATTAAAAAAATATTATAATTACAAAAATAAATTTTATTTTTCATATATTTTTAGAAAAACTTGTTAATTTATGATATTTTAAATTTTTATGTCATAAAAATATTAGGAATATAATAATATATATATATACATATATTATAAACAAAATTTATATTATATATAATTTGTAAATTTTATATAATTATTGTTAACGAATCGAATATTCGAATTTCGAATCGAATATCTACACATTCGGATTCGAATTCATTATAATTTCGAATCTAAAACATCATTCGAATTCGAATTCGAATATTTCGAATTCGAATCACGAATATCGAATTCGAATCAAGAATCGAATAAAAAATGTTTGATTTGTTTACAACCCTACTCTCACCTTCCATTCTTCTTGGCATCTTTCAAATTAAGCTCAATATTCTCTCTCCCCAGATCCGAGTCAACGCGCTCCTTCCATCTCGGTAAACTCACATATTCCAGGTATGCGTAACTCTCAATTTTCGCGGAAGTCACAAAATTGTGAGGGAGTCGTCACCCTCCTCATGACCCGTGCGGCGGTGGAGTGAGCAGGTTCAGTCGCAATCTGAATTCTGAGCGAGTTCATCCTTGTTTGTTCGAAAATTCGGCACGTGGTCTCAACCTGGATGAGGTCGGTAGTCGTCGATCGGTATTGAGCGGCTCTTCGTTTGTAGATTCGAGCATATCGAATGGAGATGCGCTCGTCCCGATTGAGGTTGGTCACCCTCGGTTCGGCCCGCCGATGGTCGTCGATTCGGCCCGCGGATTGTCGTCGGTTCGTCCCTCGGATAGTCGTTGGTTCGTCCCACGAACGTTTGTTAATTTGGCCCATGAGCGATTGTAGATTCGTTTGGTCCCAACGGCGGACGGTTCTGTTCGGCCCGCGGACTGTTGTAGGTTTGGCCCGTGGATGATTTTGTTCGGGCAGCGATTTTAAAACTCGATTTGAGATTCGGAGCTGATGGCAGTAAGGTTTATTTTATGGCGAGGTCGGGTGGACTGTGCGGCCGTCGGTTGTTAGATTGGTGTGGGCTAGCATGGATCGCTACTTGGAAGACCGAGCTACGATTGGGAGAAATCTGGATGGGGTTCTGGACTCCAGATGCATTTTTGTGGACTCGAGTTCGTAGACGGACAGATTACCCGAGCCCGATAATGGGGGTTCGGCCTGGTTGACTCGACGCCTGAGCTTTGTGACGGGGCTTCTGCTTTCATTTCTTCCTCTGTGATTAGTCCCTTAGCTGCTCCGAATGGGTATTCGGTTGGTCGTGAGGCGTCGTGTTATATGTCGGCGGTGGTCTTGAACCAGCGAGATCGGATGTCCGCTCCAAGAATACGAAATTTCTCATTTTTAAAGTTGATGTTAATTCGTTCCCAGCATTCAGAAAATTCAAGTCAGACTCACTAATTATGAGTGCGTGAATCTTGTTAACGTTCAAAAGAAACTAAGGCTATGTTTGGTAAAACTAGCTGATAAGCTAGCTGACAGCTGATAAGCTAGCTTATGGCTATGTTTGGTAAAACTAGTTGATAAGCTAGCTGATAGCTGATAAGCTAGCTTATAGTTTATATGTAATTTTCGAGCTTATAACTTATAGCTTATGACTTATAGCTGAAAAGCTAGCTTATATGATAGAAGTGTTTGGTAAAATTAGCTGATTAGCTAGCTGAAATAAAAAATTCAACTAGCTTATTTGAAAAGCTACCTAAACAAGCTTATCAAATAAGCTCGAGCTTTTTAAATAAGCTCGTCCTACCAAACGGGGCTTATTTGAATACAGGAAGCTTATAAGCTAACTAAATAAGCTATAAGCTAGCTTATTTGGTTTACCAAACATAGCATAAGGCTATGTTTGATAAAACTAGCTGATAAGCTAGCTGATAGCTGATAAGCTAGCTGATAGCTGATAAGCTAGCTTATAGTTTATCAGTAATTTTGTAGCTTATAGTTTATAGCTTATGATTTATAGCTGATAAGCTAGATTATATGATAAAAGTGTTTGGTAAAATTAGCTGATAAGCTAGCTGGAATAAAAAATTCAACTAGCTTATTTGAAAAGCTACATAAGGAAGCTTATCAAATAAGGTCGAGCTTTTTAAATAAGTTCGTCCTACCAAACGGAACTTATTTAAATACAAAAAGCTTATAAGTTAATCAAATAAGCTATAAGCTTGCTTATTGGTCTACCAAACATAGCCTAAGTTGGTCCTATTATTGTTTTGGAGTACATGTTTGGTGGTGGTGCTTGATGATATTTTTTACATTTTTTTTTCATATATATTTTTATATATGCTCATCTTTTAGGACGAGATATTTGATGTGAATCTATATTCAACAAGAATACTCATGAAAATTGAACAAGAATACTCATGAAAAATAGGATAACGGATGTGGGAAAAAAAATTAGACTGAAAGTAAGAATAATCCCACCAGGCTTGGGAGAGGTCTCCTCCCGGTGGAGATGCGGTCATTTTCCGGCGAGTTGCCCTTCCTCTAGCGTCATTTGTTGATGCTAAAAAATGTCAACAATGTTGTTCGAACTGCGTACTAAAATATACGATCGGTTCGATCTGCACGAATAGAATTTTGTATTGTATTCAGAACGGATACTCGATCTATTCATGACTTTTATTTATATAAATTATGATAGCATATATGAATTGAACTCAACAAGAATCACAAAAAAAGATGAAGATGGAGTTTTTTGTTTATTCATATCTTGGGAAGAAAAT
>CACSLK010021934.1:894650-906414 GCA_902706635.1 Striga hermonthica | reverse complement strand
TCGATTTCATTATAAATGACATCGATTCTATTAATTTGACTTTAATTGGACTAATTCGACTTCGATTTCATTATAATTGATCGAGATTGTACTAATTCGAGTTCGATTGTACTAATTTGACTTGAATTGGACTATTTCATGTTCGATTTCAATTTAATTGACCGAGATTGTACTAATTCGAGTTCGATTGTACTAATTTGACTTTAATTGGACTAATTCGTGTTCGATTTCATTATAATTGATCGAGATTGTACTAATTCGAGTTCGATTCTATTAATTTGACTTTAATTGGACTAATTCGACTTCGATTTGATTATAATTGATCGAGATTGTACTAATTCGAGTTAGATTGTAGTAATTTGACTTTAATTGGACTAATTCGACTTCGATTTCATTATAAATGACATCGATTCTATTAATTTGACTTTAATTGGACTAATTCGACTTCGATTTCATTATAATTGATCGATATTGTACTATTTTTATAATGTACTATTTTTTTTTGGTAAATTTAAATAAAAAAATATTTATCACGCGACAGTGTATTTTTGTGTGTCGCGGCCGCGACGAACTGAGATCGACTGGGTGAATTTTTTTTGTCACGCCCGCGGCGACTGTCCTGCCCGTGACGTACTAAGTGTATAAATAAGAAAAAAAATGGACCCCTCATTTTAAATCTTCCTCCTCAACCCTCATTTCCCAATTTTGATCGCGACATTATCCTATTCGGCCGGCCATCCGGCTATATCCTTCCATCTCTGAGCTTCGGCGACAACCTCATACTCGGCCACCTACTCCGACCGCAAAGAGATTCCATCGTTCCGACAACATAAATTCCGACAAGGTCTTCTTCTTGAAAGCTCTAATTGCACGAAGGCCATTCATACAACAAGGGTGTTTTCTCCACTTCAACGCACGGTGAGGTCTCCTTAATTGCTTGAATATTACGGTTAACAATTGCTTGAGGTGTGAGGAATATCACTCTTTTTTTGCTAGACAATTCTCAAACACATTTTTCCGCACACAAGGTGTTCGACGAATTACCACAACAGCGCAAGAGGGCTATATTGCTTGTATCCATTCATTTCCTTGAAGAGTATCCAACAACCGAGAATGGTAAGAGGTACGTCATCAAAAGCTCCCTCTAAAAGCAAAGCCAAAGCGAAAGACAAAGGGAAAGCAATAGCAATTATAAGAACACCACCTTCTTCACCGGGCTCAAACAATAGCAAGTCGAGCTCGGACACTGAAACTGAAAATTTGGCTCAGAAGAACGACATTCCATTTCCGGTGTTCTCTCAAGATGAGGTGAACACATACAAACGGCTCATCACCCAAAAATGTCGAATCCCTAGTACCCTTGATTGGGAGTTACTAGCTTCACTTAAAGTCTCGGATGACGTGAGGAAAACTTGAAGGCTCTCAACCATGACAAGTACGAAGCCATGGATATAGTGTCATGCGCGGAACTAACACTTGAAGTCATCACCACAATCGTCGTACACGACAACGACAAGTATTTCACTTGTCGGATGAAAGGTAAAGAATACAAGGTTGATAACCAGGTGATGCATGAGGTCTTTGGTTTCCGAGCAGCGGGGTCTCGCCAAATGCCCGGTGATTTTGATGTACACAAGCATTGGGCCGTTTTGTCTCCGTGTGAGAAATTCAAAGTCAAGGGACCGTCAAATGGGCTAATAAAAAATGTGGCCACTGCCGTGGTTCATAAATTTTTGGCACACAATGTCTTTGGCAAAAAAGAGTCCAACAAGGTTAGCGAAAAAGAGGTTTATCTGTTGTGGGCTATGTGTGCGAAGAAACCCGTATGCATTACAGAGTTCGTGCAAGAGACACTCCGGGACTCAAAAATGTACCCTGCGCGAGGTCCGAGATTGGCCAATATCGTCACTGGTCTTGCCAACCACTTTAAAGTTGAAATTAATGAAATGCCGCTTCAACCAAAGAAGATTGGGTTGGGGGAACTAATTAAAGCCGGCCTCGTGCAAGACAACACCACCATCGTTCATTACACGCCACGCGAGTGTTACAAGGTATATATAAAGGAACTGGAGAAGCAATCAGATGTAGGTGGTTCCTCTCAGGCCGAACCTCATGGCGAAGGCGAGATAGAGGCCCACGAACCAGATACCGACCCGGAGGACTATTTCATCCCTCCAGCGACCAGAGGCCAAAGTGAAGAGATGGCATTGCTCCGCGCCGATATACAGTCACACAATGCGAAGATCGATACTTTCATTGAGAACAATGATGCTCGTTGGGCGAACCACGAAGCCGAGATGAAGACCTACATCCAGCTGAATAATGAGCGATGGGAGGCGCACGATGAACGCTGGACTCGTTGGGCGAAGCACGAAGCCGAGATGAAGACCTACATACAACTGAATAAAGAGCAATGGGAGGCACACAATGACCGTTGGACCCGTTGGGAATCTAGCCAATTTGAACAATGGCGTCGTTGGGACGACACGTTCAACCAATGGGACGTTCGTCGGAGTTCAGGAAGCAGCCTACCCTACCCTACACCTCCACCTCCACCTCCACCATCGAATGCACCGGATGAACAGTGACAGTGTTATCTTTTGAATTTGGTTTGATTTAAGGATTTTGTTTATCTTTTGTTGGATTTGGTTTGACTTATGGATTCGGTTTGTCTATGTTCGATTTGGTTTGTCTTATCTATTTGGATTGTCTTTTGGATTCGATATTTGATTTGGTTTGTGTTCCGGTTTTGGCTATGAGTTTGATGTGATTTATATGATTTGCATTATAGGTATTCCGATGTTTTGGCTATGATTTCCATTATAGGTATCACGATTGTTGAACCGTTACATGGAACAAAACAACGATTCATTGTTCGTTTCTTCAATAAACGGACTTGTCGCGCCCGCGATATACGTCGCGCCGGCGACACTGGCATATAAATAAATGGACAGAGGGGCTAATTGTGTCGTCACGGTCGCGACACTTGTCGCGGCCGCGACCCTTACCTTTTGTACTATCACGATTGTTGAACCGTTACATGGAACAAAACAACGATTCATTGTTCGTTCCTTCAATAGACGGACTTGTCGCGACCGCGACAGCCGTTGCGCCAGCGACACTGCCAAATAAAAAAGTGTACAGAGGGGCTTATTGCATCGTCACGGTCGCGACAAGTGTCGAGGACGCGACACTTAATTTTGAACTATCACGATTGTTGAACCGTTACTTGAAACAAAATAACGATTCAATGTTCGTTCCTTCAATAAACGGACTTGTCGCGACCGCGACAGCCGTTGCGCCAGCGACACTGCCAAATAAAAAAGTGTACAGAGGGGCTTATTGCATCGTCACGGTCGCGACAAGTGTCGCGGACGCGACACTTAATTTTTGAACTATCACGATTGTTGAACCGTTACTTGAAACAAAATAACGATTCAATGTTCGTTCCTTCAATAAACGGACTTGTCGCGCCCGCGACAGCTGTCGCGCCAGCGACACTGGCGTTTAAATAAATGGACAAAGGGGCTTATTGTGTTGTCACGGTCGCGACACCTGTCGCGGCCGTGACCCTTACCTTATGTACTATCACGATTGTTGAACCGTTACTTCAAACGAAAGAACGATTAAACAACCGTTCTTTTATTGAACGGATTCGTCGCCGGCGCGACAGTCGTCGGTGCCGCGACACTGTGAAATGATATTTATTGGCAGAGGACAATCCCAAATCGTCGCGCACGCGATAGTTTTCACTGGCCACGACTATTGTATTTTGTGAAATAACGATTGTATAATTGTTATGTATTATGAAAGAACGATTGTACAATTGTTATTTGCCAAATTAATTTTAATAAGTTGCTCGATTTTTTTTTAAAATAGGCTCAATTTTTAATCAGTTCTTCATTAAAAGACCATTTTGATATTATATAGTTACAGTAATACTTTTAACAATTTTGATAAACTTTATATTTTTAACCGTTTTGACAAAATTGTTTTCTAACCACTGCATTGGCATGTACATAAAAAATGAGCAACCCACAAAAATTTATTATCCTTCACAAATGAACAACGCCCAAATGTTTACAACAAACTACGGATCAAAATGAGCACCAAATATTTCAGCCGCTAGTTTTACACGCCAATTACTAATCATAGACTTGCTGCCAATATTGGTGGCCGTAGAAGACGCTGTGTCCGCGAACTCGATGCCAACACCGTGCCTGCCGACACCGTGCCTCCCCACACCGTGCCTCCCAACACCGTGTCTGAGGAACAAGAAGAAAAAGGTCAGAATATTTTACTTAACTTCAATATAATTTTTAAATTATTTATTTATTTAATGTCAAGTAGAATTTCTGATTTTCTCAAAATATCAATTATTCAGATCCAGAAGAAGTTTCAACGCCCACAGCCTTGTCTTCTTTACAGACGTACCAGCGTCGGATGGGCTCCCGACAGCGCAAACCTCCGGATCAATTCACTCCTAGCAACTATTAGGAAATTTATGGACATTTTTTTTTCTTAAATTTTGTGTAATTAAATTCAGACATATTGGTATTTTGAATAAATTATTGTGGTTAAATTTTGTTTATGGAATTGATATACTCTGGATGAATTTTGGTTGTTGAGTATTTGGTTGTGGAATCGATTTCGACAAACAGGTGTACTTTCTTTTATTTTTGTTGTAAAATAGTTGTTTTTGTACAGTAAAACGTATTTTCATAATACATTTTAATTTACTTTTTATTTTTTAAAGAAACCGTATTTTAAGAATACGTTTTTCAATAAACGTATTCTCAAAATACGTTTTTTGTTAAAAAAAATCAGTAAATAATAAATTTATAAATTTTTTATATATATTTATAATATATAAAATTTAATTTTTTAGTAAAACGTATTTTCAAAATACGTTTTAGATGGTAAAACGTATTTCGAAAATACTTTTAGTAGTAAACGTATTCTTATAATACGTTTTAATTTGATTTAATTTACTTAATCACATTTTATATTAATTTAATTAACTTAATTATGTTTATAATTTTAATGCATTATAAATGTATTACTATAATACGTTTTACATTGAAAATGTATTCTCAGAATACGTTTTACATTGTAAAACGTACTCCGAGAATACGCCTGTTTTATTTTCGTCCACTTGTTTTTTTTTTGTCCAGTTTTTTTTTTATTTAAATAAAAAAAATCTAAATATTCATGATGAGAATAAAATTATGCAAGCTATCAAAATAAATTAGTAGAATGACAAAGATGAGAATAAAATTATACAAGCTATCTTAATAATCAATAAAATGACAAAGTATGAAAGTGATATCAGATATAAAGTAGTGTACAATCTATATCTACATCTATATTTATATAATGAATCAATCCTTATTACCATAATTAACATGATTTTGGGCGAAAATTTTTTTCGTCTATATTTGGTATTTAATTAATATTTATTTATTAACAAATCTTATGCATGAAAAACATAATTAATTTCTATACACTCAATGACTATTACTCATTAACTACAAATTGGCTTAACCGTAAATTTATCAGATATATTTTCAATAAGATCTATATTAATTTAATAGTTATTTATTGACACAATTCATAAAATTAATATGGAAATCGATTTGATTAAATATATCATCATTTATGGTTGTAGGTATTAATTTAATTAATTATATTCACTATTCAAAAGTACTTAAGATGTAGTCAATTTGACTATGTTTAAATCATAATAACCTAATAAATAATTTAAAATATTAACAAAATTTTCTAAAATGTAGTTAATTTAACTACAAAAAAGTATATCCCATTGAATATATCATATGCAGCGATAATACTATTGAAATTTAAATAATATACTAATAAAAATAAAATTTAACGGTCGGGTGCAATTTAGAACTAAAAATTTCACTCAAAGTATCTATGTACATTAAAAGACTATTCAATTTTAAAAATATATATATCTTTCTTATATCCTCCCTATATATAATTCCCGAATGCGTTGAACCTACGTGGCTGCTTCTGGTGCTTCGGAATCCTACTTGGCGAATAATCATGCTTCGTAATGGACAAATAATATTAATATATTAATAATTAATAATTTATGTTTGGGTATTCCATAAATATTATTTAGCTAACTTAGGTATTTTAATATCACTTTTACTAATATAACCCCTTTAATTCTTTGTAATTTTACATAGTGAGACATTAAGTGACTAATATATCCCGAAATTTTGATTTGCTTCCTTCAATAAGCTATTGAATTATAAATGTATTTTAAAAGTAGATAACTTTTGTATTTCTTATCGGTTTTACATATATAATATATCAAATTAATCATCTTTTGATGATCTTTGATTTAACATCCATATTGTATATATAAAATAAATAAATTATATCTATCTTTATAATAATAAAATATAATAATATTTATTAAAATTCATTAGAAAAATAAAATTATTTCTCAATTGATATATTTATATTTAATGTAGTTATATATTGTAAGTTAAAAAATTAGTATAATATAACACAAGTAAGTCGCACAAATAAAAAAATATCATAATAAATATATAATAATATATATTCTTATAAAAGGTATTTAAATTTTCAAACTACTTTTTCTCATTAATTTTAAATTTTAAGAAAAATATTAGCAAGCACCCGTGTAATACACGGGTGTTGTAATAGTACTATTTTATTGATGAAAAATAAGTTAATAAAAAAGCAATGTATAATAATTTAAATTATAACACATGGTAATTATGGAAATTCTCCCTATATATAATTCCCGAATGCGCTGAGCCTACGTGGTTGTTTATGGTGCTTCGGAATCCTACTTGGCGAAGAATCATGCTTCGTAATTAGGTTTGGACAAATAATATTGATATATTAATAATTAATAATTTAGGTTCGGACATTCCATAAATATTATTTAGCTAACTTAGGTATTTTAATATCACTTTTACTAATATAACACTTTAATTCCTTGTAATTTTATATAGTGAGGCACTAAGTGACTAATATATCCCTGACTTTTAATTTGTTTCCTTCAATTAGCTATTGAATTGTAAATTTATTTTAAAAGTTGATAACTTTTGTATTTCATATCGGTTTTACATATATGATATATCAAATTAATCTTCTTTTGATGATCTTCGATTTGACATCCATATTGCATATATGAAATAAATAATTTTATTTATCTTTATAATAATAAAAAATAATAATATTTATTAAAAATTATTAGAAAAATAAAATTATTTATCAATTGATATATTTATGTTTAATGTAATTATATGTTGTAAGTTAAAAAAATTATTATAATATAACACAGGTAAGTCGCACAAATAAAAAAGTGTCATACAAATATATAATAATATATATTTTTTTATAAAAGTTATTGAAATTTTCAATTATTTTTTCTCATTAATTTTATATTTTAAGAAAAAATTAGCAAGCACCCGTGTAATACACGGGCGTTGTACTAGTATATAATATATCTATATATTTGAATAGATACTATGTAACTCATTATACAGGTTGAAAAAATGAATTAAATAAATAAATATAAATAAAAACATAAAAATAAAATATTTAACCATAAAAAAAATTTTTGTTGCATAAGGATTAAAGTTACTAAAAATTAAAATTTATTTATCAAAATTTTTAACATTTAATGCACTTAATAATTATAGCGAAAGATAAATATCATGAGTTAAACGTAGGTCAATTATCAATCAATGTACAAATCTTGAATTGTTAAAAAATAAAGTATACGACTATGATAAACGACAATTTTCGTCTCTAGTGTTAAATTCCTTGTTTTTAGTGGCATTCACTTTCTACTGATGTGAAACTTTTCATATTAAATCAATTGCTTGGAGCACGCAAAAAACAGTGATAATATATATGATTTTGTTTGCAATTACCTAGATGAATGTCAAACCACCACCTGATTTTTGTGTGGAAAAGATGAACATGGCAAGCTACAAAAACCGACGTGGCTTTGAATAAAATAATTCATAAAAGTGAAAAAGAGCCGACGAAATGGACGTTGATGGCCATGTTGGATATAGGACGAAGAAGGTGACCTTCGATACTTCTAATCGGTTATAACTTCTCCAAACCAGCAAGCATTTAGAAAATTAGTTAGTTAGATAATTTTTGGGTGTGTGGTGTGTCACATAAAAAGTGTTGTTGTTGTATGGAATTTAACAACTATAGAATAATACAATTAAAGCGTTAAAAGTGTAGGCTTTTTATTATTTTTTAATTATGGTTGAGTACAGGAAGTCGGTATATTCGTAAATCGAACTTATTTGCATAAGTGCATTAAATATACTCCCAAAAGATCCCCGTACAATAATGAATTTTGCTATTTGTAGTCGTATATGTTTTCACTTTCGGTACGAGGTAGATATGATTGTATTTAATGCGGGACAACTTTTTGAAGCGTTCTGTCGGTCAACGAGGGAACAACAATGATTGCATATTTTGCACGTGGTCTAATTACGTGGGTTCCTTGTCACCTGCTTTGGAGTTTGGTCATGTCGGACCTCAGTTTGCAGGTCGAATCTTCGAGAAAGGATCTTCAAGAAGTCGGTTATTGGAGAGTCTTTGAGGAGTCGATTGTCTCATTGAACCGAAGTCAGCTCACATTAGGCATGAGGTCGGTTTAATACTAAACTTGTACCGAGTTGAATTAATTTTGACGTGCAAGCGAGTTTGAGCGACGATCTTGTTTAATGGACAAATTCAGGTCGGTTGTCAACAAGTGCCACATCAATAAGTTGTATTCGGAAATTGTATTTGAAAATTGTTACAAGTCAACAAAATTTTAGGTACTAAAAAAATTTATTTATTTATTTTTCACAAAAAATGGATTTTAAAATACACAACGAAAATAGACAATCAAATCAAGAATGATTGAAATTTACTTGTAGGCTGTAACAACCAATATTCTCAAAAAATTAATAGTTTAATTACAATAAATAAATAAACAATAAAGATAAAACCCAGTATAAGTTAGTGGGTTTACTATTGCAGTATTTCCTTGGTAAATACGGCGGACAAATACAAATTGGGTTTAGGCAGTATTTCCCTTAATTTAAGCAGCGTCGTGCTAGAAATTGATGAAGTGATTTATGGCTTACTTTCGGGCTGCCCCTTGCTTGAAAAACTATCACTGGCAGTATCCGATGATTTTAGCATAATAAGTCTTCCTAACTTGCCAAAGCTAAGGCATCTGGAGCTTACGCATATGATCATTAATACCTCGTTTTCGGTTGACTTATCTTGTAAATTTCCTTTGCTGAGATATTTCTTCATGGAGTGTAGCAATTATGAATCAGATCTATTCATTTCTAGCCACTCAATCGAGCATTTAGACATCGAAACATGTTGGATCAGTGACACAATAAGAGTCGAGTTTGATGTTCCAAGTATTCGTAAGTTTGAGTTTAAAAGCCTGGACAATATGCCATCCCTGTCTTTTAAATCAACAAATTTAAGGGAATGGGAGTCTCATGTAACCATGAGTGGTTTTTATCCCTATACTTCGACGTTTCTTGGCCTGAGGAAGTTCTTGACACAACTGAGCCCATCCAAACTTTATCTTACTATCATAGCCAACCATATGGACAAGGCTGACTACGAGATGGAGGACTTACTAGGTTTACCCTGCACACTCCAACTCGAGAATTTGACGATAGAGACCAAATGTCTTGTGTCTTTAGTAGGTTATGCTCTTTTTGATGGCTTGTTTCGGTTATGCCGCCCAAAGTGCATAACTCAACATCTAACTTACGTGCGGGAATATGACAATGAGCGTTGTGTAACCGATGATTTCCTTTGCAAGATACTCGAGCGAGGAATGAAGGGGCACTATTCGTACCCATCTAATTTCTTGCACGGTCTGCATGGTCTCGAGGAGGCTTACGTGCAGGCTCCTGCTGACGAGGCTGTTGGTGCGTGGAGACTTGTGACAGGGGATTTGTGCTCGGATATTTCTGCTCTTGCAAGCCAGGAGAGCGACGAGAAGAAAATTAGATTCTTATTGAAATGGAAGGAGCCTTAGCTTAATATGTATGTAAGCATGTATTAATGATTTTCCCTTGTTACCCTTCTGTTGATTTTCGTGTTTTTCTTCTTTCTAGTGCCATTAACTGCCGGGCTAATGAGATCAATAGCCTGTAGGGGTGATAATATGATTGTTCGTTACTCTTTCCGCGTTTCTTAAGTTTGATTTATAATGGTTTCATAAGTTACTTCATATATTAGACATATAGAATATGATTCAAGTCATTATATCTTAATGCTAATTTGGCATTTGGCTCATAAGATCTAATGTATATAATATCTAAATGAATGCCAAACCAATAAATGATTTTTGGATGTTAAATACTGTTGTATTAGTTGCTTGCATTGCATTGCATTTGTTTATGAGATTAAGTGCTCGACTGAAGGTGTTCATATATATTGTGGTAATTGTTTCCTAAAAGAATATTGCTTTCATTTTCCCGTAAGGCTCCGCATGACAAACCCGCATCACGACACCACGTCTGCCTCCGTTGTGTCCGTCACTCCATCTCCGTTAAGACCCTCATCAATAAATTACTCGATTTTTATGCCGCATTTGTTTTCTCTGTTAAGCTGGATCCGATTTTACACCATCGGCCGTCTCTGTTACGTGTTAAGCCGTTTAAAGACTTGGTTTTGTATTGGTTTATTAATAGTTTAAGGCTACTCTTATTAGTATTGGTTATGTGATGTGTATTTTAATTTCAATTTTGGTATGCCTGAAGAGATATATAGGGAAGTTCATCAGTTGGCCTTTTTGAAGACTTGGTTTTGTATTGGTTTATTTAATAATTTATTTAAATAATCGATCTGTATCCCGCTCCTCGTGTAGTGCACCTTTTTTTTCTTATAATTTTTTGACAAATTATTGCAGTAAGTTTGATGTATACAAATATATTGTATTTTTGCGGAAAAGAGAACAATCAAAAACAAACTTTTGCCAAAATAATTATAAGAGTTTAGTTATATATTGAGAATTAAGAATGATATTCACTTGTAGGCTGTAACAAAAGGCAAAAATATTTCACTTCAAAAATACTAATATGTTGGTACAATCAATACTCTTAACAAAGTAATAGTGAAATTACAATAAAGACAAAACCAAAAACTCAAACGTTTGGACACATCTAAATTAAATTTATTAAATTCATAATAAAATAGTTGAACAAAAATAAAATTAAACAATATAAATACTGCATCGAAAAATAAATAAACACGAAGAATTCAAAATTTAGACTACAAGTTGAAATACCTACAGACTAGGGCTTCATGCCAAAATTCCATTAAAAAAAATTAATCACAAAGTTTTTCATCCAATCCAAATCCAGTGAACTACGGAAAAACAAAACTCGAGTTTCAACAAGATACACTATATAAAATCAAACTATAAAAACGAACAACCAAATAGTCCCAAGAGTGATATGAGAGTAGCCATAAAGAAAGCAAGCCCGATAGATCTCGTGTGCAAAAACGGAAGAAGTATGACTGATCAAATCACACGCTGCTTGACTTTTAATTCATCCTAATCTCCCACCAAATCTTTTCCTTCTTTTTTTTCTCTTGGGAAAAGTAGGCTACCTAATCCCATAGGAAACCTTTTTACACTAATAAGGTGATGGGTTTGTTGTGGGTATATAAATTGTGGTTTGAAATATAAATATAAGATGGCGGGCAG
>CACSLK010021934.1:880432-891877 GCA_902706635.1 Striga hermonthica | reverse complement strand
ATGTTGGTCCTATTTCTAACACGATAGGTGTGAAGAAACTCGGATGTTGGTCTTATTTCTAACACGATTTTGTATGTAAACTCACACACAAGAGTTGGTGAACAAACGTTCAATTTTCTATTAATTCTTCGATGATAAAAAATAACAAGAGGAAGGGCCTTTTATATAGGCACCAACTTGATCTAGTCCTATGAGAACTATAATTCTAACTAGGAAATAATATCTAGTCCTAAGATAACTAAATGTCTTGCATATCAAGACTTAACAAAATATAAAATACCTAACATAAACTAATTAAAACTCACGACTAATTAAATACTAACTTAACAAAACTAATCCTAACCTAAATCTAAGTATTAACGACAATAAATAAAAATCCTAACAATCTAACATTAATCCTCCCACTAACAATTAACACCTAATGATACTAACAAAAGCTTACGCCACTAACAATTATTTAACCAATCTAATAATTAATCTAATTAACTAAACTAATAAGTAATTAAACTAACTAAACTAAATAGCTAATAATTGTAGAATCTTTGCTCCTCGACTCGCACAGCTCGCCTCGTGTGATCGCGCATCACGTCCGCGTATGCCTCCTCGTGCTTTCTCGCGCGACCCGTTGCCAACTCCCGGGCTCAACCGAACCACTATCGCTAAGCCCACACGCGCTCCCAAGTCCTGGACCGTCCGCATGTGCGCCATGTTCGTACGCCTCGAGTACCTAGGGCTCATGCGGCATCTCCGCATGCGTGCCTTTGTGCTCGTGCGAGCTCCTCTCGCGTGTGGCCACTTCTTTACGCGACAATCTCGTCTTTTACTTCGCATTCGCGTTGACCATTCTCGTGCTCGTGTGCCTCGTATTAGCGCCCGCACACGTCTTTTTGGCCATGCATGCGTTGTTTCGAATCTTTGCTCGGCCTTCTCGAACCATCCCAGCCATCGGCTCTCGGCATCTTCAGGCCTCGAAAGCCACTTCCGCATCACTAAGCTCCGCCGCACGTCACCCGATATAGCCACCGCTGGACATGGTGGAGATCCAAATCCCCGGCTTTAATCTCGACTTCTCGACATCATCCTCCACCGTCAAGCTCCGACACACCGGCAACCGCCATGGTCTTCTTCTTCATCCTTAATCCACCTCGTCTGTTGAGATGCAACGGCGCATGAAAAAACGACCTTCAAGCTCGAAGGTCGAGCTTCAATGGCGGAATTTAAAAAAAAAAAAAAAGAAAAAGCTGGAATTCGCCGGAGATCGACTGACCCACTTATAGGCGAACAGGCAACGACCTCTGAAAAAAGCGACGCCGGACGTCGCTGGACGGGTAAAGATGGCGGGGCTTGGGTGGTGGGGTGAGGAGTGACGATTTTTAGGGGTAGGGTTTTTTTTTTTATTTTTATTTTTTTTATTTTATTTTTTTTGAAAATTAGATACTGTTCAAGGACTAAATTGCACTTTGATGAATTTTGACAATATTTTAATTTGGTCCATGCGCAAAATCTGTAATTTATAGAAAATTTGATAAATCCATTAATATGAAAAATGAAAATGCAAACTATTTTTTTATATTCACATTAGATATATATTTTGTATATTCACATTAAATATAGTGTTTATAATCACATTTTCATTCAATTTTTTATTTTTTAATTGCACATTAAAAAAAAAAATCCAACACTCCAAGATGCATAATAATATGAGACATGATGCATGTCAGTGACCGTCAGATTATACAACAATATCAGACCAAATGCACATTAAAGAGTTCGATGACGTTGGATGCCTTAAAAACGCTGATATTTAATTTCATCAAACTATAATATAAAAATATTAAATAAAAATAAAATTATTAAATATATTACATTTATTAAATAAATTATTTGACATGTGCAAAATAATGCTAATTAATAACACATTAATAAAGTTTCTAAAGATGAAATGCACCTAAAAAAAATCAAAAGAACAGACTGCACTATAATGCTAGTTGGAATGCACGTTATTGTCCACGAAAGTGTAAATTATTATTTTTGTTGTTTTATATTATAACTTCCCAAAAAATAATACTGTAAAATATTAAATATACATATTAAAATATTAAATATATATTTCATAATATAAATAATAAATATTTCTATTATTTAGGAAAAATCTATTAACTGATCAAATAAATCGATTATTATAATTCACTTTTTTTAGTTTAATCTGGACCAAACATAAAAAAAATGTATGTGATGTAAGTTCACAATAGTGTTATGTAATTTGCACATCAACACTAGAGACATAAATCGATCTAATTGAAGTTTTCAGGTTGAAGTTTTATATTTCAGATCGACTATCAATTTTGTTAGTTTTCAAATATCAATTATTTATATTAGCTGTCATTTTATTTTTTAAAAGAGAGAAATAATCGAACCAGTCGAACTATAGACATTATTATTATTATTATTATTATTATTATTATTATTATTATTATTATTATTATTATTATTATTATTATTATTATTTATACATTTTTATGTATGCCGAGTGCACAATAGTGTTCAACATGTTGCACGTAAATGACTATTAAATTACACAATATCAATCGAATCCGTCCAAACTAAAATTTTCGATTCAAAAGTTGATATTCTGGCCGATTATACATTTTTACATTAAATTTCAAAATACTAACTATGGTATTATAAATATATACAATAATTTAATTTGGTTATTTTGGTTAAATATTATAACTAACCGACTCAATCAATCATTTGCGTTCGACTTTAATTTATATCGTGATAAAAATACTATCGGTTCGATTCATATCTGTTGGACTGCATATTTACGACAAAAGTCGTGCACAATATTATTAGATAAAAAATCACATTAATGTCTCACATATTTCACACTATAGCAACGAAACTAAAATTTCCGATTCGAAACTTTATATGTCGGTTCAATTATCTATTTAAATTTTAAAATTTTGGTTATTACGATTCAATGTCTTTTTTTTAAATTTAATTATCAATACATTTTTTTAATAATTTATTATAGGATATTTAAATAATTAAGTAAATTATTATAAATTATAATTAAAGTTCTTGTAGAAATTGCTAACTACTCCCATTAATTAACCTAATATATACTTATATTAAAGGGGAACCTATTTACTAAATATAGTATTTAGAAAAGTCAAACTTAATTAATGAATTTTATTTAATTAATGCATTTAATATTTTGGGTATGCAAATCAAATTAACATTTAATTAGTTCCTAAAATATTTGGTATGCAACATAAAAGAAGTTTTTTTTTTTAATTTTTTTAAATATAAAATATTGCAACACGTAAAACTATTCCAGTTATTTTTTATTTTATTTTACATATAAAATCTAATTAATATTTAATGCATCCTACAAAATTGGATTTAGTTTAATTCTCTGTACAATTGGTTGTAACATTTTCAGTTGTAATTTTTATTTATTTATTTATTTTACACTTTTAAATTAATGAAGCTCTCCGAAAAATACCAAATTAAATGATTTATGAAAGATTTTCTTTTAACAATTTTAAATCTATATACACAGTTCAAAAAACTCATTGCATAAATATGGACGAGATTAAGAAATTTCATAACCCAGCTTACAAAATTCCATCTCCACGAGTCAAAAAAATCACATCTCTCATCTATCGTAAAAACTGTAAAGATAAATAAATAAAAGTCTAATTACTACTATAAATCCATTATCTATTTAGATTTTTTTAAAAATCTAAATTTCTTCTGTCTACTTAATAATATTTTAGATACTTTTAAATATTATTTGTATAAATTTTTTTACACATTTGCTCTCTCTCTCTCTCTCTCTCTCTCTCTCTCTCTCTCTATATATATATATACATATATGAAGGGTAAATGAAGAATTTTTAGACATGGTTTTCTTACGGGTAGTTTACAAAAATTTAGGTAGCTTCAAACATTATTTGTGAATAATATAGAATATTTTAGATGCTTTTATAAATGTTATAAAATATTTTAAGTATTTTTCATATTTATATATCACACTTAGAAAGAATATTTTGCCAAAAAAAACATTAAATACACATTGTAAATGTTAATAGAAACAGTCTTCAGTGTTCGTCTTTGATCTCAATTATATATAAAATTTCTTTTTATTTGTCACATTATTTTTGGTGTGCATTAATCTCGATTTGTATTTGTAAAATTGATAGCTTTCGTATTAATTTTAATTTATAAGGTAGGGGCTAGAGTTGGCATGGGGGAGAGGATGACGCTTTGTAAAATTGATAAATTGTTAAGCGTACAAATTCCTTTCTATGGTAGCAACTTAAAAAAATGATACTAATTTTTGAAATATTGTGTAGTCAAATCTTCATATGGAAGTAACATCGTAATTATGGTATCTTATAAATCTTCTCTAAAATAACTTTAGCGTGAGATAATATGTCTTTGCTTAGGCTTATAATATCTTAGATACTAAAACAAAATGTTCCGACATATTTTTTTACATATTCTATCTATATGTACATATATATATACTCACATATACGTAACACATGTTAAGTCTAATTATTTTTAAACATATTTTCTTCACAAAATAGTTTAAAAATTTTACATGCACATCTATACTTATATAAAAAGGCATTTATTTATTAGAATTAGTAGTAAAAAAAGTCAAATGTAATTAATGCATTCTATTTCCATCAAGTATTTTATTTAATTATTTTAGTTAATTGTTTATCTCATAACACCTTTTCAATACAACTTACCATGATTTTTCTATTGTGATTAAAAACCAAATTTTACGTTCAAAATCTTGTGAAATTATTATTATTATTTTTATAAAGCACATATTATTTGTTAAAAAATTGTATATATATATATATAATACACATCACAGTACCATGATAGATGATTTAAGTTTCAACCGAGCAAAATGTCAATGATTTAAATTTGAAAACACTTATGCGTTTGACCAAATGTCTGGATGATTTAAAATTGAGCCCATAAAAAATTATTTAAATTTGAACACACCAGAAATTTTATGTACTTTTTATTTATAAATATATTGAAAGTGGTATTTAATGGCTGTTATATAAACTATTTTAATATATTTGTAATGAATAAAAGTTTGAATGAATACTTTGTAATGTTATTCATAATGTTTGTGACTTATGAGCACGAATACATAACTCCATACATATTTGCCAGAGGGCGACTTAATCCTTGTTTGGAAACACTTCTTAAATGGACTTTTAGATGTAAAAGTCCATTTGGGTTAATATTTATGTTTGGTGTTAAATAAAAAATGGACTTATGAATAAGTTGTTTCTCCAAGAAGTCCATTCTATAGAAGTAATGAATGCAGACTTTTCGAGAATTCCATTTTGTATAAGCCCATTACGAAATGGACTTTCCTAGAAGTGCTTCCAAACAAGCACTTAATAATTTTTTAGACTTAACGTTGATTAAAAGAGGTAGAAAATAGATAATAACATTATTACTTTTTAGACTTAAACCTACAAGCCTGTGAAAATAACTCATTTAATATCTTTATCCTGTGCATCGCACGGGGTACATACTAGTCCTGATAACATACCACTGGCCCCCAAATATATTCCACCTCGAAATCGATCTCCATCCCCAATCGATCTCGTGAAATCAGTTTCATCCTCAAAAAAGGAAATTTTTGGTTGTCGTCTTCTGCTATCTTCAAATCGCCGCCGTCGGGTCGATTGTTAATTTGCCGGAGGTGCTCGATTCCCGCGACAGATCGTGTCAGCCTTGGACATCTTAAATCGACCGACTACACACAAAGAAGAGATGGACGGCGCGGACGACATCCGCGCGAATATTGACAACGATGCGGCTGTTGGCTAGAGCGGCTAGATGTCGGTGGTGGATAATTGTAGATTGTGGCTGTGCCGCTGCGATGTGGTTGTGTGGCGGTAGGTCTGTTCGCGATTGTGGCAGGGCTGGTGGTGGTTGGCGTCGATGGCGGGGCTGGTAGTGTTTCGAGTTGGTGGCGGGGCTTGAGGTGGTTGGTGTTTGAACTGGTGGTGATTGGTGGCGGGGCTGCTGGTGGTTGTTGCAGGTGTGACAGAACCAGACGGTGTGTTGATGGCGGTGGTCGGAAGTCGACGGCCAGACTGGTGGTGGTCGATGGCTGGGCTGAAGGTGTTTGGTGGCGGATCTGGTGGTGGTTGGGGCGGGGCTATGGTGGTTGGTGATGGTTAGTGGTGGGGATGTGGTGGTTGGTGGGGGGGCTATGGTGGTTGGAGGCGGGGCTGATGATGGTTGTCGCCGGTGTGTTGATGGTGGTGATCGGAAGTCAGGCGGCCATATGTGGAGTACTGGTGCATCGGGTGATTTTCCTTTTATCATCTGTGTGTGTGAGATGTGTATTAGTATGTGAGAGATAGGGTGGGTGGGGTGGGGTGGGGCCCACTAAGTTAGATGGAAATTTTGTAATGACTAGTATAACTTTAATGACTGGTCAAATGTATATATTTGACCAAAATATGAACATTTAATTACTACATTACGCAATCTATTTGACTAATATTATTAAAGTTTGACTTGATCATGATCATTGACTAGCCAGATCCAATGGTCCTGATTCATTCTCATTTCTTTCATTGTGTCCTTTTTTTATTTGAACGCACTTATATATATATATATATATATATATATATAGATTCCAACCAAAGTATTTTAGGCCAAAATTCAATGTTTTCGCTCTAGGGGGGTCATTTTGGTGTCATCTCGTGTAATTAAATTCTTTTGGATGATCCACCATTGGATTTGTCTCATTGAGACGGTCGTATTCATAAAATTTTTAAGCTCAATTAAAGTTTGTTCGACCACTCAATGTTTTATCCTTGGTAATTTGGTTTCTATGTTCAACATGATATCAACAATGTCCTTTGTCTATTTCAATCAAGTGTCTTGCCGAAGCGATTGTACCCTCAACTGAAACTCCTTTGTGATGTAGAACGTGATACGGAAAGGTGAAATAACGAGATGCTCTCTCGTGAATAATGTAAACGTCAAATAAATTCAATAAAATCCAATCTATTCTCTACGATGCAGTACATCAGATGAAATATAAGAGAGCCCCCTTTTTTCCAAACAACTGCAAGATATTTATTTTCATACCCATCCTAATTTAATAACTAAAGAAATAGAATAATAAAGATAAAAAGAATAAAAAGAAATAAATAACTAAACCCGGAGCCGATCAAACTTATTCAAATATGCAATGTCAGCCTCGTCTCCATCATTCTCTCCCGGTTGAGAAGGATTCGGCCGCGAATCCAAACTGGCCTTGTCTCCGCCCGAATTTCCCCTGCAAACGACACCAAGTGTTTGACGTTGAAAACACCAGAAGTAAGCATATGGAATGGAAAACGTGGGCGATAAGCATTTGGATTTATATTCTCAACCACCTCAACCGGACCAATCTTTCGGGCAGACAACTTGTTATACTCATGGGTCGTCAACCTATCCTTCGTCAAGACCGCCCAAACATAGTCACCTACCTCGAATTCGACGTGCCGCCGCCGAATATCTGTCTGTCTCTTAGATGCCTTCGTGGTGGTCTCCAAACGAGCCAGAGCCGTCTCATGCGTGGACTCAAATATGTAATAAGGTCGGTCGCTCGATGACTGACTGATGTTGCGGTTGGCAATTCCGGCAGGTCAGACGGTCCACGGGGGCGAACAACATAAACCATCTCAAAAGTTCACCAACCAAGCAACGAAGCAAGTTTCCCTACGAACGATTTACCACCTCTGTCTGGCCGTCTGTTTGTGGATGGTATGCACTACTAAAATCTAACTGAGTGTTCGCCATACTCCACAAGCTATGCCAGAAGTGGCTCAGAAACCTAGTGTCGCGATCCGAAACAAACCTAGTGTCGCGATCCGAAACAATCGAGGATGGGAGCCCATGTAAACGGTAAATCTCCCGAATGAACAACTGAGCTACAAGAACCACATCGGTGGTGCATTTGCAAGGAATAAAGTGCACCATCTTCGAGAACCGATCGACAACGACAAATATGGAGTCGAATCCCTGTTGAGTACGCGGCAAACCCAACACAAAATCCATACTAATCGCACTCCACGGCTGTGAAGGAATATGAAGGTGTGAAGTGGGCCTGGTCCAGCCGATGTTGTATCTTTCTCATTCTCTAACCTAAGAGCAAAATCCATACTAATCGCACTCCACGGCTGTGAAGGAATATGAAGGGGTCGTTATAACCCGCCATTAGATGCAACCCCCTTCGAGACATGAAAAACCCGACATCGCTCCACGAAACGTGCTACATCCCTCCGAAGAGACGACCAAAAAAGGATTGACTAACTAAATCCACACCCCCATAGTGGATCGTTGTTGGTCCCTGTATACCAACTGATGTAGAATGTGATAAGAAAAGGTGAAAAAACAAGATGATCTCTCGTGAATAATGTAAACGTCAGATAAATTCAATAAAATCCAATCTGTTTTCCACGATGCAGTACAACAGATGAAATATAAGAGAGTCCTCTTTTGCCAAACGACTGCAAGATATTTAGTTTCCTACCCATCCTAATTTAATAACTAAGAAAATGGAATAATAAAAGATAAAAGGAATAAAAAGAAATATATAACTAAACCCGAAGCCGACCAAACTTATTCAATTATGCAATGGCGGCCTCGTCTATCACTTTGGCCACTCAATGTTCAATTCAAAGTTGTATGTATAAACTCAATTTTCAATATATTTTCAGCTCGTGATAAATATAAATAATCGATCATTTATCCCTCTATCCCGCTCCTCGTGTAGTGTACCTTTTTTATATTTTTTTTGCAAGTTATTGCAGTAAGTTTGATATATACAAATATATTGTATTTTGCGGAAAAAAGAACAATCAAAAACAACATTTCGTCAAAATAATTACAAGAGTTTAGCCCTATATATTATCGGAAGACCTTGTAATCAATCGTATAAATATATTTTACCCCTAAAATATGAGTCGAACACACAGTTTATTACTACTTAACCATTTGCCGTCATGGGTGGACAAATTGAGGTAGTCCTTGAAATCAATTGTAAAAATATTGCTCTATGCAAAAATAGCTTTCTACAAGAGTGATTCTCAATGGAAGTTCGTTTACTGTTCCTTATTATTAAAATTATTCGTTCTTTGGCAAGTTTGAAGGGCAACAGGAATAAAATAGTTGATATGCTGTAACAAAGGAAGAGGGCCGGAGTCAAGGAGAGGCTCGACCGTGCTTTGATCTCTGAGGCATGGACGAGGGTGTTTACGGTAACGACTGTCACACACCTCCCTCGAATTGAATCTGACCATGCCCCCCTTTCTCATCTGGTGTCGGTTTTCGAGCACTCCCCGTCGTTCCTCCTTTCGGTTCCAGAACATGTTGATTCACTACTACACGTTCCATGACACAGTCATGGCTTCTTGGCATCACCTGACGGGGGTTTTTGGGATGCGCAACCTGGAGGCGAAGCTTGGTAGACTGAGGTGTAGTTTAAAGCAGTGAAATTGGACGGTTTTACGAGACATATATCAGCGCCTTGCTGCAGCTCAGAGTACATATGCGGATTCTGAGCGAACTTATGATCTGGACTCGTCTCCAGAGAATATGATCGGGATGCGCCACTGTCGTGCTGAGTACCAGCTCCGTCTCCTTATGGAGGAGGATTTCTGGAAGCAGAAGACTGTTGTGCACTGGGTTGCTAAGGGGGAATGTAATACCAAGTACTTTCAGGGGTTTGTGAGGCAGAAGCGAGTTAAGTCGTACATCCATCGTATCGAGGATAACGGGTCTTCTCTGACTCAGGAGTCCTAGATATGAAAGTCGGTTGTGACACACTTCCAATCCCTTTTCACCTCAGATTGCCACTTGCTTATGCCCCCCAACGCTTCCATTTTCCTCACCATTCCGTAGAAGGTCAACCTTGTTGACCTATGTGAACTCCCTAGTAAGGAAGAGATTAGGGAGGTTGTTTCTTGGATTGACCCCAATAGTGTTTCTAGCCCGGATGACTATTTGTCTCTTTTCTTTTAGGCCTGCTGGGATATTGTTGATACTGATGTTGAGGAAGCTGTGGTGAATTTCTTCTCGGGTCACTAGATGTCGGAGTCTTTTACAACGACCTCTGTTGTTTTGATCCCTAAGAGACCTGGCCTGAGTTCTTAGTCCGAATATAGACCTATCAGCCTTTGTAAAGTGACCAACAAGATCATCTCCAAGATCCTTAACGGTCGCCTAGCCCCACTCCTCTCTTCCCTCATATCTTCGAACTAGAGTGGTTTAATCAAGGATCGAGTCATCAGTGATAAATGATAATATCCTTTTGGCTCAGGAGATGATCCATGATATCTCCCATGCGAATCGGTTACGAGCCCCGAAACTTGTGCTGAAACTAGATATGGCTAAGGCATATTATAGGGTTGAGTAGCCGTTTCTCAAGGAGGTTCTGTCTCGGATGGGCTTCTCTGAGCATTGGATTAGTTTCGTGGAGGAGTGCATGGAGCACTGCACGTTCTCGGTACCAGTTAACGGTAGCCCCACTGACTTCTTCCCCTCCACCCGTGGCCTTCGGCGGGGTGATCCCTTATTTCCCTCCTTTTTTACCTTGGCGGCAGACTATCTGTCTCGTTGCCTTGACGACTTCATCCGCGAATTCCCGAGGATGACCTATAGCACGCGTGGCTATGGTCCCCCCATATCGCACCTCTCTTATGCGGATGACATTATTATCTTCACTCGCACGGATAATAAGGTACTGCCTGAGCTCATGCGCCTACTGGGGCATTATAGCTCGGTCTCTGGTCAGCTTGTCAGTGTGCAAAAGAGCACCTTCGCCCTTAACCATCATATTACAGACTAGTGGGCCCATTGGGTCCACGAGCACATTGGTTTTGCGCGGGACGACCTCTCCATTACCTATCTTAGTGCCCCTCTGTACAAGGGTAATCTCTCGCATGAGCTTTTTACTGATGTCAGGCAGAGGATGATTGATTGGATCTCCGGTTGGTCTCACATACACCTCTCTTTGGAGGTCGGCTTGCTCTAATCAAGAGCACTCTCATCACTCTTCCGCTTCATCGCCTTACGGTCCTTGACCCCTACTAGTCTACTCTTTACATGACAAAACACGCCAGAAGGACTGCTTCCAAGCTTCAAAGGACATAGAGAATTCTATAAAAGTTTCCCTCAAGCAAGGGTGCCTGTTTCATATGTGCCAATTATGTGTGGCACTTGTGCAGAGAGGAGAGGATCATCGAGCTAAAGAGAGTTTGTCGACTCGACACTATATTCTGCAGATCTTGGCTTGTTAATTTTGGGGGCATGGGGAGGGCTCCCGGAGAGGAAGACAGTTCCACCGGGTGAGGTGGGACTCTGTTTGCTGCCATTATCTGAGGGGGGGGG
>CACSLK010021934.1:864033-874627 GCA_902706635.1 Striga hermonthica | reverse complement strand
GGGGGGGGGGTCTTGGTATACGTCGCTTTTCTGATGTCTTCACTACATTCTCTTATAAGATCTGGTGGCGCTTTAGGGAGGGTAGGTCACTTTAGGGCCAACACCTTTGTCGGAAGTACTGTCCTGGAGGAGCTGCCCACCCCCTGTAGGGTGACGGCCACTGCCCGCGATAACAGATAGTGGAGGCGCCTCACCATGGTTGGTAGATGTGTTCAGAAGCACATATTTTGGACTCTGGGTGAGGGGGACATTAGTTTTTGGGATGAGTGGTGGTTTGGTGAGGGTCCCATTTCGAGATCTAGATAGGTTACCCACTTTTCCTTTCTGTAGGTGTAGGACCTGTGGACAGAGGGGGATAAGATAGGGACAAGCTAGAGAGGATTGTGGGTACTGTAGTGGGCCTTTGATCAAGTGATAGATGAGATCCAGCAGATTTCCATCTCGGAGGACGGTTTAGACGGTATGAGGTGGAGACTTACATCTTCGGGTGTATTCTCTACGACCTCGACTTGGGGGGAAGTACGACTGGATGACCGGCCTAGCCTTCTCTTCGGGGCCATATGGACCGACCTACTTACCCCTACCATCTCTAGTTTTCTATGGCGCCTCCTTTTGCACCGCCTACCGATTGATAAGCCGACAATTTTCAGACAGAGACCGTCATCCATTTGTTTTCAGAGAGCGAGACTGTGAGGAGAGTGTGAGAGAATTATAACAGTTACACTCATATCCCCCTACCCTCCACAGTTACTTTCTTTGAGCCTTTGAGTTTCAGACGCAACACACATATTAGACACGTGGGCTTCCTTATTCCTTGTTTGATCCATTGGGCCACCTGGACAGAAAGGAATAATGTGAAGCATAGGGATAACCCTTTTTTGTGTTCCATATTATTTTGTAGGTTGACCGACATCTCTCCCTCCTTACCGCTTTGGGCAGACTCACCCAGAGAGATTGGACACGCTGCACGCCACCTCACCGTCTTGCACCACCTCCGCTGGCATTTGTCCAGCATCCACGTCCCAGAGTTGTTGTTTGACTAAAACCCGAGTCGCCTTGGGTTAAGCTAAACACTGATGCAGCCTTTGACCGACTTACTGGAGTGCAGGAGGTGTGGGTCTGATTAGGGATCATAGCTGCGCCATTATTATCGCTTTTCATGCCTCTCTTCAGGCCACCTCGAGCTATGACGCGGAGGTTCAGGCGCTTCATATTAGCCTTCAGATTGACGCTTCGATCTCATCTCACATTTGGATAGAGTTGGACATTGCCGCTGTCATCACTCTCTTGTCATCTGGCCATCAGAGCACATGGAAAATTCAGCACCCTCTCATGCGTATAAAAGCCACTCTTCGGTCGATTCGCTTTTGAATCTCGCACATCTTCCGCGAGGGGAGTCGACCTGCTTACTTCCTTGCTGGCATCGGGTCCTGCACCCCCCAGAGACGCATTCTTTACCCTGACGACATTTCTCTCCGCCTCCGCATCCTCATACAGATGGACCAGATGGGAAACCCTTCATTCAAATTTGTGTCGTCGGTCTTACCGTTTGGCGCATCTGCCAAACTGTGATGCTAACGTTTTTGCCGGGACTCTCCCTGCACCAGGATCTGTTATGTTTCTATTTCTCGCTCCAGTTGTCAGTTTTTTCTTGTATATTTTCTTACTTTTGTTTTTTGTTTTTCGTGTGCGTTGATGTATATCAGACATTGGACTTGCAGTCTTGTGACTTTTCAGCCCATTTAGGGCCTTTTATACACAGGTTGGGGGTTCAGCCTTAACCCCACCCTCCTGGGTAGGGCTGTTCAATCGGTCGAAACCGAACCGACCGAAATTTCGGTTACCGAAATTTCGGTCTACCTAACCTTCAAACCGAAAACCAAACTGAATTTTATGGTTCGGTTCGGTTTTTAACCGAAACTTTATCGGTTGGATCGGTTCGATTATCGGTTATCCGAAAAATTGGAGAAATGACCCAAAAAAAAATCTTTAGTTACAATTTCACCAAATCACAGCTCTAATTTTAGCAAACCTCGTCCAATTAATAGAAAAAAATAAAATAAAATATTCAAGAGGTAAAAGACAAAAGAGGTAAATTGATTTTGGCTTGAGTGCTTGAATTGATTCAATTGAGTGTAACCCGAAGGAGAGGATTTGGGTGTCAATCTTATTTGAGAAAACGAGGTTCGTCGAGTGCCGACTGGAGTTTATGCGGGAGCCCGACGGTGATTTGGAGTTCCAGAGCACAGTGCCCGACAATAGGAGAATTGAAGTGCGCAATTGCGTGCGGCCGACGGCGGAGATGATGTTAGAGTTTACTAGATTTCAACTTTTCTTTTAGATATCAAATCTCTAGCCTGGACTTTGGAGAAGAGAGATACAATAGACATATAAGATGAGGAGAGGAGATGATGATGACGACTGCGACGAGGAGAAAAAAGAATGGGGTTATATTTTCTATATAAATAACTGGTAATATATGAAAGGATTGAGTTGGGCCTGATATTTTTTTTTGAATAGTTTTTATTTATAATGAGCCTAATAAGTAAAAATATGGGCTTCAGTAACATATGGCTAATGGCTGATATAACTTATTTTTATAGTATCGGTTTTCGGTTCGGTTCGGTTAACCAAGCATTTATATCCAAACCGAACCGAAAACCGAAATTTTATCAAAATACAAACCGAAAACCGAACCAAAATTTTGGTTTCGGTTTCGGTCGGTTAACCAATTTTTGTGCACCCCTACTCCTGGGGTGTTGTTTGTTAAAAAAAATGTTGTAACACTTTGACCCGGTCTTTGTATATTTTTTATTTTCTGTAAATATTTTTTTATATAAAAAATAAAAACTATATAAATATATTGATATAATAAATATTTTATTGTAAGAAATAATTATTTTAACACTTTGATGTACAAATTCTATGTGCAAAATATTTATTTTTGTTACTTTTATGTATATTTATATGCCAAAAATACTATATATATAATTTAAAATAATTTAAAATTAATTATCAGCAATTGACCGGTAACCCGACTGTTGAACCGGTAATCCACTGACCAGAAGACCTGCCCGGGTCGATTTCCGGGCCAAGTTTAAAAACTATTATTAAAAGACAAATATCGAGCCCCAATTATTATTCAAAGAAAAAAAAAAATAAAATAAACTGCTACATTAAATACCAGTGACAAAACCGTATTCAACATGCAAATTCAATCGCATACAATCTTTTGGTTATAGGGTTTTGAAGTGATGATGGCCGCGCGTGGTGAGTTTTTCTTATCAGAGCCAATAATCCATCACATACAATCTTTTCTGAATGAAAAAGAAGCTGCCCAAACAACCGTCCTGTCTAAATCTTGGCGCCAAGCCTGGCTCACTCGCCCCAACTTGGACTTCGATAGGTCCCACTTTTCCTTTGCTTATGAATTCTCAGACTTTATGGACAAGTCTATTCAAAGGTATGAAGAATCGAACCTAGAGATTGAGAGTTTCAGTCTAACAATGGATTCTTTGAATGATTTACGTGAAGATGTGATTAAGGCACTGGGAATGGGTGTTACTCGTCTTAGCCTTAAACTTCATGAATCGTATGCATCTTACTGTTCTGTTGTGCCGGCTGAGGTGTTTGGATGCAAAGACCTTAGTAGGGGCAAAATCGCCCTTCCTCCCGAGCATCTAGTACAATTTCCGAGACTCAAAGCCCTTAGTTTAACCTACGTCAAGCTACAAAGTGATGAAGAAAGCGATGAAGTGATTTCTGGCTGCTGCCCCTTGCTCGAAAAACTGTCACTCACATTATTGCCAAAACTAAGGCATCTGGAGCTGACGTGTCTGACAATTAATACCTTGCTTCTGGGTGACTTATCTTGTAAGTTTCCTTTGCTGAGAGATTTATCCATGCAGTGTGACTATTTGGAATCAGATCTATTCATTTCTAGCCACTCAATCGAGCATTTAGATATCGAAACATATTTGATCACTGACACAGTAAGTCTCGAGTTTGATGTTCCAAGTATTCGTAAGTTTAAGTTTAAAAGCGGGGACAATCTGCCATCTTCCATGTCTTTTAAATCAACAAATTTGAGGGAATGGGAGTCTCATGTAACCATGAGTGGTTTTTATCCCTATACTTCGATGTTTCTTGCGCTGAGAAACTTCTTGACACAACTGAGCCCATCCAAACTTTATCTTACTATCATAGTCGACCATGTGGACAAGGCTGACTACGAGATGGAGGACTTACTAGGTTTACCCTGCACACTCCAACTCGAGAATTTGATGATAGAGACCAAATATCTAGTGTCTTTAGCCGGTTATGCTCTTTTTGATGGCTTGTTTCGGTTATGCCGCCCAAAGTGCATAACTCAACATCTACTTTCTGAACGGAGATATGGCAATGAGGGTTGTGTAACCGATGATTTCCTTTGCAAGATACTCGAGCGAGGAATGAAGGGACACTATTTGTACCCATCTAATTTTTTGCATGGTCTGCATGGTCTCGAGGAGGCTTACGTGCAGGCTCCTGTTGACGAGGCTGTTGGTGCGTGGAGACTTGTGACAGGGGATTTGTGCTCGGATATTTCTGCTCTTGCAAGCCAGGAGAGGCACGGGAAGAAAATTCGATTCTTATTGAAATGGAAGGAGCCTTAGATTAATATGTATGTAAGCATGTTTTGATGATTTTGCCTTGTTACCCTTCTGTTGATTTTCGTGTTTTTCTTCTTTCTAGTGCCATTAACTGTTGGGTTAATGAGATCAATAGCCTATAGGGGTGATGGTATGATTGTTCATTACTCTTTCCGCATTTCTAAAGTTTGGTTTATAATGGTTTCATAAGTTACTTCATATATTAGACATATAGAATATGATTCAAGTCATCATATCTTAATACTAATTTGGCATTTGTCTCATGATATGTAATGTATATTATACCTAAATGAATGTCAAACCAATAAATGATTTTTGGATGTTAAATACTATTGGATTAGTTGCTTGCACTGCGTTGTGTGATGAATTTTGGTAATTAAAGTGTACTTGTTTTGATGACATTGAGTGCTCGACTAAAGGAGTTCATATTGTGGTAATTGTTTCCTAGAAGAATATTGATTTTATTTTTCGGTAAGGCCCCGCATGACAAACCCACACCGCAACACCACGGCTGCCTCTGTTGTGTCCGTCACTCCATCTCTGTTAAGGCCCTCATCAATAAATTACTCGATTTTATGCCACATTTGTTTTATCAGTTAAGCTGGACCTGATTTTACACCCTCTGACTCTGTTAAGTGTTAAGTTGTGTAAAGACTTGGTTTTGTATTGGTTTATTAATAGTTTAAGGCTACTCTTATTAGTATTGGTTATGTGATGTGTATTTTAATTTCAATTTTGGTATGCCTGAAGAGATATATAGGGAAGTTCATCAGTTGGCCTGTTTTGGCATTGACATTCAGTTCATACTTACATAGGATGTGGTGGGGCGGGCCGACCTGCCCTGGAGCGAGCCGGGTCCGTAACTACTCGGCCCGACTTGGCCAAGTGTCGTCCCTACTCGTAACATAAAATTCACTGTTTAGTCCATTTCTAATGCCGCTCTAGTATGTATGGAGTTGTGCAAAACACTTGGTTAAATGTTATGCTATATTTTTGCACTACAATTTTCTCTCAATTTTTTATGTACTTCTTAACTGGTTTTATTTATATCTAGTTGGCAAAAAATACACTAATAAATTCATTGATTTTGTTGAATAAGTTTTAATTTTGATTTTGTATCAGTAATCTCAACCATTAACAACTTGTTCAAAGTGGTGCTGCAAGATGATGATAATCTTCCAATTCCAAACTTGTCTTGCAACTGCGACCTTTTTATTAAGATTGCCAATTATCGTGTTGTAGCGACTTGTGCCAATTAAGAAATTGGTGTCGTGCTTAACAATAAGTGTTGAGTCAAAATGGGTTGTTGTGCCCACTCAATTTGACAATCAGCCAAAGAAGAAAAACAATAAAAAAGTTCAGCAGCCCATATGTTTTTGCACCAGCAGTCATGTGTGGAAAATTTGCAGCACACAATTGGAGAAAAATCGTGTGCAACTATATTGGACAAATTGGTGCAATCATCACTATAAATAGAGGAGTGATTTGATGAATGGAACCACAACAAAATACAGAAACACAAGAGAGAAAGAAAGAAAAAGAGAGGGAACGCGGAGCAAAAGTTTTAGCTTCTGTGTGTATTTGTGTTGTGAGTTGTGAGTGAGTTTGCGAGTGTTTTGTAAACACGAGTGTTTTCTTTTCTCCTAATAAAATATCTGCAGTAGTCCGGAGACGTAGGCATTATTGGCCGAACTCCGTTATCAATTTGGTGTGTCCAATTTTTTATTTTATTTCACTTTTATAGATCCGACTTCATGGAAATTTCAGCGTATTTTTCCCAACAACTGGTATCAGAGCCAGGTTGTTAATTCTGTAAATTTTTTTGTGTGGGTTACTATTCCGTGAATAGTGAAAAACAGGAATAGTGTCAAATTTGTCGGCGCTACAAATTTATCTACCGACGTGTTTTGAAACGGGGTAGTTCACAAAAATTACAGAAACGATCCGGCAGAGAAGTCAGATCAGAGTCGAAGTGATGGCTGCAGACGAAGGAAAAATGAAAATTGAAAAGTTCGATGGTGCGGACTTTGGCTTCTGGAAGATGCAGATCGAGGATTATCTGTACCAGAAGAATATGTATCAACCACTCACGGGAAAGAAGCCAGAGGACATGAAGGAGGAAGAATGGAGTCTCCTTGACAAACAAGCCCTTGGAGCCATTCGGCTGACGTTATCCCGTAATGTTGCTTTTAACATTGCGAAAGAAAAGACGACAGCAGGTCTCATGAAGGCTCTTTCCAACATGTACGAGAAACCATCAGCCTCAAACAAAGTTCATTTGATGAGGCGATTATTCAACCTACGGATGACCGAAGGTGCTCCGGTGGCACGACATCTCAATGAGCTCAACACAGTTACAACCCAGTTGAGTTCAGTTGAGATCGAGTTCGATGATGAAGTACGGGCTTTAATACTTTTGTCTTTCCTACCAGAAAGCTGGAATGCTACAGTCACAACTGTGAGTAGCTCATCGGGAAGCAATAAGTTGAGATTTGATGATGTCCAAAATTTGGTTCTCAGTGAAGAGATCCGGCGGAGGGAGTCGGGTGAACCATCAACCTCTTCTGTATTGCATACAAAGTCGAGAGGAAGAAGTTCAACCAAAGAAAGCAGACATATCAAATCAAAGGGAAGAAGATCCAGGTCCAGAAATCATCGTAGTTCCCAAAACTCGAAGTCGATCGAGTGCTGGAACTGTGGGAAGACCGGGCACTACAAAAATTAGTGCAAGAGTGCACCGAAGGGTCAGGAGACAAAAGAAGAGGCAAATATTGCTTCAGTCTCAGATGGAGACACGCTGATATGTTCTTTGGAGAACAGAGAAGAGTCTTGGGTGTTAGACTCTGGAGCATCCTTTCATGCTACCTCACAAAAGGAACTATTCGAAAATTATGTTCCTGGAAATCTTGGTAAAGTTTACCTTGGTAATGAGCAATCTTGTGAGGTTGTAGGGAAATGTGCAGTAAAAATCAAGTTGAGCGGGTCTATATGGGAATTGAAAAATGTTAGACATATTCCCGACCTGACGAAGAATTTAATCTCCGTGGGCCAGCTAGCCAGTGAAGGCTACACGACAATCTTCCATGGTGATGATTGGAAGATTTCAAAGGGTGCGATGACAATTGCTCGAGGCAAAAAGAGTGGTACTCTTTGCAAGACCAAAGGAGCATGTCATTTGATTGCAGTTGCAACAAATGAAAGTCCCAATCTATGGCACCAAAGACTTGGGCATATGAGTGAAAAAGGGATGAAGATCATTCACTCAAAAGGAAAATTACCAGGCCTCCAGTCAATAGAAATTGACATGTGTGAAGGTTGTATACTTGGAAAGCAGAAGAGAGTCAGCTTTCAGACAAGTAGAAGAACCCCAAAGAAGGAGAAACTTGAGCTTGTCCACTCTGATGTTTGGGGTCCAACGACTGTCCCATCCGTTGGTGGGAAGCAATACTTCGTGACTTTTATCGATGATCACTCCAGAAAGGTATGGGTTTACTTTCTAAAACACAAGTCAGAAGTATTTGAAGCTTTCAAGATTTGGAAAGCTATGGTGGAAAATGAGACAGGCTTGAAGATCAAGAAGCTCAGATCCGACAATTGGTGGTGAATACGTAACCACCAGATTCAAGAAGTTTTGCTATGAGCACGGGATCAGAATGGAGAGAACCGTGCCTGGTACGCCTCAACACAATGGTGTAGCTGAGCGTATGAATCGAACGTTGACTGAAAGAGCCAGAAGCTTGCGTGTGCAGTCAGGCCTACCAAAGCAGTTCTGGGCAGAAGCAGTCAACACAACAACTTACTTGATCAACCGAAGTCCATCGGTACCATTGGATCACAAGTTACCAGAAGAGGTATGGAGCGGAAAAGAAGTAAAACTCTCGCATCTTAGAGTTTTTGGGTGTGTAGCATATGTGCACATCAGTGATCAAGGTAGAAACAAACTTGATCCAAAATCAAAGAAATGTACTTTCCTTGGCTATGGTGAAGATGAGTTTGGCTACCGTCTATGGGATGATGAAACCAAAAAGATGATCCGCAGCAGAGATGTCATCTTTAATGAAAGAGTGATGTACAAGGACCGGCATAACACAAGTGCCAGCAACTCAGAAGCGAGTGGGCCAGTTTATGCAGAGGTGGAAGATATCCCAGACATTCCTGTAATAAGGAATCCTCGATCAGAGGAATCAAATGAAGAAAGCAGTGAGCAATCAGAACCTTCTACTCCAACTCCTGTATTGAGAAGGTCCTCTCGGCCCCATGTACCTAACAGAAGATACATGGACTACATGTTGTTGACCGATGGAGGAGAACCTGAAGACTATTGGGAGGCTTGTCAAACCCCGGATGCTAGCAAGTGGGAGCTTGCCATGAAGGACGAGATGAAGTCCTTGATCTCAAATCAGACATGGGAGCTAGTCAAGTTACCCATGGGAAAGAAAGCACTTCACAACAAATGGGTGTATCAGGTGAAGGAAGACCATGATGGTTCCAGGAGATACAAAGCCCGACTGGTTGTCAAAGGATTTCAGCAGAAAGAAGGAGTTGACTATACTGAAATCTTTGCTCCAGTTGTAAAGCTCAATACTATCAGAACTGTGTTAAGTATTGTGGCTAGTGAAGAGCTCTACCTAGAGCAATTAGACGTGAAGACTGCATTTCTTCACGGAGACCTAGATGAGGAGATCTATATGCACCAGCCTGAAGGTTTTTCAGACGGAAAGAATGATATGGTATGCAGATTGAAGAAGAGCTTGTACGGCCTAAAACAAGCTCCAAGACAGTGGTATAGGAAGTTTGAGAGCTTCATGCACAAGGAAGGTTTCCAGAAGTGCAATGCTGATCACTGTTGTTTCTTCAAGAAATATGGGTCCAGCTATATCATATTGCTACTTTATGTCGATGACATGTTAGTAGCAGAATCAAATATGAAAGACATCAGAAATTTGAAGATGCAGTTGTCAAAAGAATTTGACATGAAGGACTTAGGCCCAGCGAAGAAGATTCTTGGAATGCAAATCACGAGAGATAAGCAAAAAGGAGTTTTGCAGTTATCTCAGGCAGAGTACATCAACCGTGTTTTGCAGAGATTTAACATGGAGAAGGCCAAACCAGTCAGTACAACTTTGGCCAGCCATTTTCGTCTATCCAAGGACCAGTCACCTCAAACAATAGAAGAAGAAGAGTTCATGGCTAAGATTCCTTATGCTTCAGCCATTGGAAGTTTGATGTACGCGATGGTCTGTACGAGGCCAGACATTGGCCATGCAGTGGGAGTTGTGAACAGGTTTATGTCAAAACCAGGAAAAGCTCATTGGGAAGCAGTCAAATGGATTTTGAGATATCTACGAGGCACAACAGAAAAATGTCTGTATTTTAGAAAAGGAGATCTAAAGTTATAGGGCTACGTAGATGCAGACTTCGGAGGTGAAGTTGATCATCGGAGAAGCACCACTGGTTATGTTTTCACTGTTGGGGCTACAGCTGTTAGTTGGATGTCGCGGATACAAAAGATTGTTGATCTATCCACTACAGAGGCTGAGTATGTAGCAGTGACAGAAGCCAGTAAAGAATTGATATGGCTTCAAGGATTGTTAGCAGAGTTGGGTTTCACTCAAAAGAAGAATGTCTTGCACAGTGACAGTCAGAGTGCAATACATCTGGCAAAGAACTCAGTGTTTCACTCCAGAACTAAGCACATTGACATACGGTATTATTTCATCAGATCTCTGCTTGAGGATGAAGTGTTGATTTTGAAAAAGATTGTAGGAAGCAAGAACCCAGCAGATATGCTAACGAAGGTGGTGACCATTGACAAACTGAAGTTGTGCTCAACTTCAGTTGGACTGCTAGAGTAACAGACCGGAGAAGACTACTGCAGTAATTGAAGTGTGAGGACAGATTGAAATCAGTCCTCAAGTGGGAGATTGTTGAGTCAAAATGGG
>CACSLK010021934.1:849618-863933 GCA_902706635.1 Striga hermonthica | reverse complement strand
AATCGAAACATATCATGCATTTTTCCTTTTCTTATACTTTCACAACAAAAACTTCATATCCAATAACAACATCGACACACAATTGGGATCAATACGAAAATCTCTAATTCAAATCATTATTCACGGCTCCGAACAAGGCTAACATAATCTCGGATGAAACAAGGCTAACATAACTGAAAAGAATCGTTCAAATCATCCAACTACAACCAATTATGTACAACAATCCCTTTGAGGCATTTTATTGAACACCTTCAAAACATAGTTTTCCAAACAAACTACAAAACCCTAATCAATTTCAAAATAACCCATCAATTTATCACACAAACATATCAAACAACTCATCAACATATATCAATCATTACAAATTCACAAATTAAATAGCAAAGCAACATGTATCATGTTTTTGCTACAAACACCATCCATACCTCAATTCATCCTTCAAATCGTGAAAATAGAAGAAAAATGAAGAGAAAATGACACCTTGATTGATGAATATGGTAATGAATCCCTCTCTTCTCTCGCTCTCGCTCTCTTCTCTTCTTCTCTCTCGCTCTCTGTCTCTCTCTCGGTTCTGTTCGAAGTGCAGAAGGAGAAAGTTTTTTTTTTTAAGTAACAGTAAAACGAATTCTCATAATCCGTTTTACATTGAATTATTTGTAAAACGGATTCTGAGAATCCGCTTCTTCGGAAAAAAAAATGGTACAGGATCCCAGATTGCGGGACTCGAACCCGAGTCAGTGGGTGAGTCCGTTTTCTCCGGGCACACCTCCTACATTAGGCCGCACTAGGCTATCGCTATTATTCTTGTACAAATTTTATTCTTATATTTCAGTACCAATATTTTTATAGTATATAGTTTTTTTAAATATAGTATTTACATATATATTATAATATATTATACAATATAGACTTGTAGTTTAATATGGTACGAAATTGACTTCAATTGTACTAATTTGACTTCAATTGTACTAATTTGACTTCAATTGGACTAAATTAGACTTCAATTGTATTAATTCGACTTCAATTGTACTAATTCGACTTCAATTGTACTAATTTGACTTCAATTGGACTAATTTGACTTCAATTGTACGAATTCGACTTCAATTGTACTAATTTGACTTCAATTGTACTAATTTGGCTTCAATTTTACTAAATTGACTTTAATTGTATGAATATGACTTCAATTGTACTAATTCGACTTCAATTGGACTAATTCGACTTCAATTGTACTAATTTGACTTCAATTGTACTAATTCGACTTCAATTGTACTAATTCGACTTCAATTGGACTAATTCTACTTCAATTGGACTAATTCGACTTCAATTGTACTAATTTGACTTCAATTTTATTAATTCGACTTCAATTGTACTAATATGACTTCAATTGTACTAAATTGACTTCAATTGTACGAATATGACTTCAATTGTGTTGTAAATATTTTTTCGGAGTAGAATCGAAAGATTCGAACACCGGGTCGTGTCTCACGAGGAAGGTTAGTCGGAATATGTTGTACGTTTATTCAAGAACAAAAAGGAAAAATAAAAGAAATAAAATTCCTAAACATTCTAATTCAGGCGATTTGATGGTTTTAACTATCAACTACTGCAAATAATTAAATAAAGCAAAAAAAAAAAACTAGGCATCGAAGAACAATAAGGATTTGAGAAGCTAGGGAGTCGGGGATATCCGTTTTGTTTCAGAATGCAATTATCGAGCAAGAGATTGTTTGGTTAAGTGATTTGAATGACTGGCACGTTCAAGTACTCATCCTCAATAACTTTTCGTAACAACAGAACAAGCTTAAACGACAAGTTAACAAGTCATTTAACACCTAGGCAATACAATTACGAACAAGCCTAGTTTGTACGAGCCTATTTCGACCAACTCCTCCCCTTTCGGTTCGAAGAGTCGATTAAAGAATACTAGAAGGTGGTTAATCCGCTAATCCGTTTAGGATTATCAACAACATTCACGAATTTATCGAATTCAATTGAAACAATCGAAATTGAAGTGTCACCCTTCAATAATTCTCAAAATCCAAGAACCATGAATGAAAACCCTAGAAAAAGCTTAACTCGTACAAATTGAACAATCAGGAACACGATAATCGTAAACGAATTCAAAACATCACTCCCCTATTCCCTAGCATATGAATTTAGTTACTCATTATCGAATCAACAATCATAATCATCACAATCAAAAAATCCATATTCATCAATTAAATGAAAATAAAATCTTATGATTGATAAAATTCGAAAGTCGAATCCGGTAAACTAGCTTGAATCCAAAGAAATAGCAAAATCCGAAGTTGAATCCGTGTTCTCCGTCGAAAATTATTAAAAGAGAAGGAAAAACTAATGAGAATAATGAAAAAGTACGAGAAAACTCAAACCATTGCTCCAATCTCCCCCCCCCCAAAAAAAAATGCTCCCGAAACCTGCTATTAAAATCTACTTTTACGTGACCTCCGCGGCCGCGGCGAAGATCGGTTCCCCAGCCGTGAACCATCCCGTGGCCGCGGGTTTTCTGCTCTGAAGTGCAGGTCGCTTGGGTCCATTTGCTCGCCGCGGCCGCGGTGAAGGAGAGCTCGCAGCCGCGGCCTTAAAGTCTGGGCGCGACGGGGAGGAACACCACGTAGCAGCGCCGCGGCGTGAAGGTGGTTGGTGTCGCGCTGCGGGAAAAACTACTATCACATCGTGGTGAGGTGCAGCGGCGTGAAGGGAGAAGAGAATGGTGTGGAGAAGACAGGTGCCGCGGCGCGGGGAGAAGCTGTAGCTCGCCGTGAAGCTGTGCAACAGCGCGGGAAAAGAACTCTGACGCGGCGTGTCGAACCTCTGCGGCGTGGTAGGTGTAAGGTGAGCGTGGAGGTCGGCTTGAAGGTGTTGGACGAGTTCTGGTCGAAGCTTCACGACAGAGATGGACTGCCGGGGCTGGAGCATTGTCGGAGCTTGATAAAGCGCATCTGAGGGAGATGAAGTGTCTCGCCGTGAAAGTCTCACCACGGTGTTGTCTCATGTTTATGTGGGAGAAGGGTAGAGAAGTCGGCTGGTTGCTCGACTCACTCTTCGGGCCCGTTCGAACTTATCCAACTCAGAACAAATTTTCGATTTTTCTTGCTCGTCGCTAACACATTCTTCTATCATATTGTCCTTGCCAAAAATATTTTCCCCTTCAAATTATAATGACTGTGGCACTAGACCTGCACATCGAAAAACTAAAACAAAAACAGAGAAAAGGGAAAACAAAACGAGAAACACCGAAACCACTCCAAATAGATGAAAACACGCAATAAACGGAAAACCGAACTAAAAATCAACAAAAAGACCTAAAACAGGGAGAAGATAAAAGGAAAATAAAGACGAAAAACGTAACAAAAATGGGACATACAAATTGTACTAATTTGACTTCAATTGTACTAATTCGACTTCAATTGTACTAATTCGACTTCAAAATTTGACTTCAATTGGACTAATTCGACTTCAATTGTACTAATTGGACTTCAGTTGTACTAATTTGACTTCAATTGTACGAATTTGACTTCAATTGGACTAACTCGACTTCAATTGGACTAGTTCGACTTCAATTGTACTAATATGACTTCAATTTTACTAAATTGACTTCAATTGTACGAATATGACTTTAATTGTACTAATTTAACTTCAATTGTAGTAATTCGACTTCAATTGTACTAATTTGACTTCAACTGTACCAATTCGACTTCAATTGTACTAATTTGACTTCAATTGGACTAATTCGACTTCAATTGTACTATTTTGACTTCAATTGTACGAATTTGACTTCAATTGGACTAATTCGACTTCAGTTGGACTAGTTCGACTTCAATTGTACTAATATGACTTCAAGTGTACTAAATTGACTTCAATTGTAAGAATATGACTTCAATTGTACTAATTTGACTTCAATTGTACTAATTCGACTTCAATTGTACTAATTCGACTTCAATTGGACTAATTCGACTTCAATTGTACGAATTTGACTTCAATTGTACTAATTTGACTTCAATTGTACTAATTCAATTTCAATTGTACTAATTTGACTTCAATTGTACTAATTCGACTTCCATTTTACTAAATTGACTTCAATTGTACGAATATGACTTCAATTGTACTAATTCGTCTTTGATTGTACTAATTCGACTTCAATTGTACTAATTTGACTTCAATTGTACGAATTTGACTTCAATTAGACTAATTTGACTTCAATTGGTCTAGTTCGACTTCAATTGTACGAAATTAACTTCAATTGTACTAATTTAACTTCAATTGTACTAATTCGACTTAAATTGTACTAATTTGACTTAAATTGTACTAATTCGACTTCAATTGTAATAATTTGACTTCAATTGGACTAATTCGACTTCAGTTGTACTAATTCGACTTCAATTTTACTAAATTGACTTCAATAGTACGAATATGACTTCAATTGTACTAATTTGACTTCAATTGTACTATTTCGACTTCAATTGTACTAATTTGACTTCAATTGTACGAATTTGACTTCAATTGGACTAATCCGACTTCAATTGGACTAGTTCGACTTCAATTGTATTAAATTGACTTCAATTGTACGAATATGACTTCAATTGTACTAATTCGACTTCAATTGTACTAATTTGACTTCAATTGGACTAATTGGAGTTCAATTGGTAAAGTATAATATATATATATGTATATACTATATATTAAAAAATATATGCTATAAAAAAAAGATTGATATTAAAGTATAAGAATAAAATTTAATAGCGATAGCCTAGCGCGGCCTAATGGTAGGAGGTGTGCTTGGAGAAAACGGGACTCGCCCACATGTATTGGGTTCGAGTCCCGAATCCGGGGTCCTTCTACCTTTATTTTTTATTTTTTTATAAAACGTATTCTGAAAATACGTTTTACAATTAATTAATTGTAAAACGTATTTTCAGAATACGTTTTACACTTATTTAATTGTAAGACGTATTCTAGAAATATGTTTTAAACTGAAAAAAAAAACTTGGTGATGTTCACACGACTCGAATGCACCTTTTTAAATATTCAAAACAACCAACTAAACGAAAATTACACGAACAAATCAACCAATCTACCCTAAATACTATCCAACCAAATCCAAATAAATCATACAAACAAAACAAAATAAATAATCCAATCGAATCCAAATGAACAATCCAAACAAATCCAAATAAACCATAAAAAATCTAATTTTCCCACACATCACGAAGTCTAGACCTATCGCTGCGAGAATGTGAGGACGGACACTCATCCACAACATGCTCTGGATCACCGCATCTAGTACAATGTCCCCTTTCATTTCTGCGGCGTGCCCGACGATCCATTTGCATGCGGTAGCATCTCGTTTGCTTGCGACCGGGTCCAGGCTTCAAGATGATCCTCTCCCAGTGTGGTGTCAAATTCTATCCCACCGGCGGCCATGTATTCGGATTACCAATCGGAGTAAAACTCCAATTAGTAAATTGAGCTACCCAGTTCGACGTCCAAAAGTGCTCATCATACATCAACTTTGGGTCACCCGCAATTCTACGACATACGGTTATTGCATGAGAACACGATTTTCTATGCGTCTGCCACTTCCGACAAGTATAACGTTTTCCGGGGTAATCAACCTTATACCTGTATTTCCACATTGATTTATATATATACAAAATAAAAAAATTGAATGTTAAAATATATATATATATATATATATATATATATATATACTTACTTGTTTTGCCCTCTTCCACTAGCACGTAGACCGGTTGTCATCGCATACATGGATCTGTCGTAGTCCGTACATTCCACATCATGAATTGCGGCTGTTTGCTCCAACTGTAAAAATGCGACATAGTGCTCCCTAGCAATGGGACTCCTGCATCTGCTGGACTTGTTTTGTTCTTGTTTAAACAAATCCAGAGTTTTGTGAAATGTGGCGTCTACCAAATCTCTGCACGGCAGGAACCTAACCCCTTTTAGGACGTTGTTGTAACTCTCCGACATATTCGTTGTCAAGGTGCCCCATCTACGTCCTTCATCTCGATACAGGGTCCACTGGTTCAAATGAATTTTGAAAAGGTAATTGTATGCGTCGGGATTAAATTCATGAAGTCGCTCTTTTGTCTGTCGAAACTTTCGCTTTGACAATTGCGAACCTAAATCTCAACACCAATCCCAGATTTTCTTACTCCTGAACCTAGTCACCACGTTGCTTCGAAGGTGTCGAAGGCAAATCCAGTGATACGCAACGGGTTCTTGCCAATCTTGTAATGATTCAATCGCACTGCGTAGGCCCACATCCCTGTCAGAAAGAACGCATATATGTCTATCGAATACAACATAACGCCGCAGATTCCTAAGAAAAAATGACCAATTGTCCGTGCTTTCTTCGTCGACAATCGCATACGTGATTGGCAATAGCCACTTATTCGCAGTCTGTGCTACGACCACAAGCAATTTTCCTTTGTAATATCCACGTAAATGTGTGCCATCGACACAAATAACCAGCGGGCACATTTGGAAGGTTTGAATCGCGAGACCAAACGCCCTGAACACAAATTTGAATTCTCTGTCTGGAACGAGTCGCGCCATATCACCACCCTGAAATTCCCAATCTACAACTGTCCAACTTTCACATCAGCCTTCTGGTACAAAGATAGCCTACCAGCATTGTACCCTTTTGCGAGCAAGTTAGCCTCTATTTATTAAACCCTTTCTAGGTTCGAATCCTCCTACTCCTGATCCGGATCCGTTTACTCCTGAGAGGAAGAAAGCCAAGCGTTGAGATCCGCTCTTTGAAGCGTTGCAAAATATCTGCACCATACAAAACAATTTCATAAATAAATAAACATAGTGACAGACAAAAAACACGTATATTTGTAATTAATTTTTGCTTACTGAGGGAGTTCTGCGAAGTTCGATTCCCAACTGCCGTACACACGATCGATTGCTTTGTTCTTGTCGTGCCATACCTTCTTGTAACTGATGTCGACTTTCCAACACTTCTTCACATCAGCCTGGACCATGTTAACGTTGTACTCCACTTTCTTCTGAATCTTTTAATTATAAGATTCGAAATCATATGCGCGGTCACGTTTGTGTGGTCATTTCTGTCGACATGTTGTATGCAAGTATGTTGGTCAGTCCATTCAGTTACTTCCCACAAATCATCACGCCGTCTGGACTTATTCACCCGAGCCTTCCACAGACAAGACACATCTGCATTCGATTTGCAGACCAGTTTGAATGACTTCTTATTTGATCATTTTTCCGAATCGACGCTCCATGCCATTGGACCCGTTTGGGCTTTTTCCTTGCTCCGGAAAAGTCTTAATGTCGCCATTCCAGAGTGGAATATCATACTCGTTTGCATCTATCCTGGACGTGTCCCATTCACCCATCTCGCGGTATACGTGTCGACCACCACTAGGAAATGGGTGTTCTTCTTCGATGAACTCAGGTTCACTCTCCTCATTTACCGATCTATCTGATTCGGTTTCTGAGGTCTCGTCTGTGAAATCATCTTCACTCGAAATGAAATCTTCATCAATATTTTCTCCGTCCTCATCCGCCGCCCATTCTCTCGATGTCCCTTCTCCAAAATTAGGTAGATGAGAGGTCGACGTACCCTCGACATCAAACACTCCCCCGTAATAAGGAGTAACATCCTCAAATTGTGTAACGGGTGTATTTGCCTGCAACGATAAATGCAAATACACCATGGACATACGAGAAAAGTAATAAATCCATTCAAAACTATCGTTATTGAGTATTGCGGGATTCCACGAACCATCAGGTTGGCTAATCATTAGAGTAATCTCCTGAATTGTCCAACCTTCTCCAAACTGACATTTTTCATTAATCGTCTGTACCAACTGTTCATATGATATCCTCCCCAAAATAATAAATGAACCACTCGGACGATCTTTAAATGAAACAAAATCGCTTAACATTTCCTTCCCAAAATGCCAGTACAAATTAACAAGGTATGGACCGGAATAGGCTATTTTATACCTGTTGCAAAAAAACACTTGTTGATATCCAGATCAGCCTGACTCAAAAGTCAACTAACCGGACCGGATAGCCGGGTGGAGCCGAACTCTCAGCTGGGGGCCGAGTCATATAATGATAAGAAGTGCCGAGCTGGGTGAGGGCGGAATATGGTCACGACAGTCTCTTGAGCCTCGAACTAGACCGACACTTATCGTAAGTGGTGCCGGCCTGACTAAGGGCCGAGTAAGGAAGGTCGTCCGAGGGGCCTAGGAGAGCCCGAGGGATTAAGGTACCGACCTGGATAGACGGTCGGACCTTTCCGAAGAAAGATACGAGCTCGAAATAATATAATAACACAAGTGGTTGGGCAATGATTTCGGATGGGATAGGTCGACCTAGTCTACCCCCCTAGAGGATCTAGCCAAGAAGAAAAGCTGATGGCATTAAATGCGGCCCATGTGAGCATTTAATGTTCACATAAGTAATGATTGGAAAACCTCAAATCACATTTAATGATCTGTCAGAAAAGCACCGGCCAGGGCTGCAGGTTCACTGTGCGACAAGACAGCGAACAGTGCCGAAACAGTAGAATTAAATGACACTATAAATAGCCCATTGCTTCATTTATTTTGGGTTGTTGAATCCTCAACTAACTCTACCTTCTTTCTACTTTCTCACTCTAAAATTGTAAGAAATCTCTTGTAAGAATCGTAAGTATATCGCAAGTGTCGATTTCGTACGAGAGGCCGACCTCGTGATCGTTTAATAAAATTGTAATTAAATCATATCTTTCCTTTATTTCTAGTCCTGCACTTTCAACATTTTCCATTTTAACCGTTGACCGAAAACGCTCGTCAACAGTTTGGCGCTAGAGGAAGGGCACCATAAGTTACTTGGTGTCAACATTTCGACCTTGTGGTTAACACTACATCACATTTTCTTTCGCTCCCAATCATCTCCGCTCCGAAACTCAACCAGATATGACTATATCCACTCGCGACGAGTCAACACAGCAATCCGGCGCTTAGTCTCGCCGGCGCAACGGCGAGGGAACCTCCCGCCGTGTCCAACAGGGAACTCAAGCCCCTACTCCTCCAGTCCCGACTTTCGTTGAGGCCATGCAGCACCCCGACGTCCTCAAGGCCCTCGAGGGGGTCTTCGCAAGGGCGCTCGCTGGTCAAACGGCCAGGGCAATACCGTGGCGGCCACGGAAGATCCCGGCAACACACTACTTCAAACTCCGCCAAAGAGGTGGACAGACAAAAAAAGAAAAAACCCGCAAAATCCAAGACAACGACCCAATCACCCAACCGCGTCGCCCTAGAACGGCGTGAGAAGGGAGCCGATCCGACGCCCACCGAACAGTCCGGTGAAAGTCAGCCAGATCGGAGCCTGCAGGTTATTCGCTGCTCCGTCTACCAACGCCTCGGCGACAAAAGCAAGGCTAATCGGGACCTCAGGGAGGTCATTGAACAGGGAAAAACCATTGGACGCGACGCAGACGAAGTCGCGGCCCTTAAGCGCAGAATTGTAGAACTGGAGGGTCGGCACCACACTCAAAGCGAACATTCACCTCCGCTCCTTCCACCTCCTCCCTTCTCACGACCGACTCCCCGGATCGTGGACCATGCCTCACCTCTCTCTCCTGAAATATTGCAAGAACCCATCCCCAAGAAGATCAAAGTCCCTCAGCTAGGACTCTACGATGGGAGCTCGAACCCGGATTCCCACATCGGCCTCTACACTTCATGGATGGACCTGCACGGCGCCACAGACGCTTTGCACTGTCGCATGTTCTCCCTGACGCTGGGGCCTAAGGCGCAAAGGTGGTACCACTCCTTGTACCCTCACTCCATCTCCACATGGGGACAACTCAGGTCGGCGTTCCGATCACACTTCATCGGGTCGCAGATCAACCTCGCCCCCAAGGAGTCCATTGCTAACATCGTCCAAGGTGAGGACGAAAGTTTGAAAGATTACATTACTCGATTTAACGACCGAGTCCAAAATATGGAACAATGCCACCCGGAGGCGCTGTTGATCTCGGTGCAGGCCGGCCTGAAGCCGAAGACTCTGTTCAAGTGGTCCCTTTGCCAAAACAAGCCGACCAAATACCAAGAATTTATTGTCCGCGCCCAAAATTACATCATGGCCGAAGAATCCTCGTCCATCTCGGTGCTCGACGTCGTGTCAAACAAGGGAAAGACGAAGGATGAAAAATTGGGAAAATCGGGCAAATCATTTGCTGAGATCCGAGCCATGAGGAGACAGAAGGCAGAGGAACTCAGGGAGAGCTATCAAGGCGTCTTTTTAGTAGGCGCCGCGGCCGTCTATGAGGAGATCAAGACCAAAGGGTTGTTGCCAAACCCGAAGCCGATGTTTACTAATAAAGACAGGATGGACAAATCCCGGTACTGCACCTACCACAAGGCGCACGGGCACAATACCGATCAGTGCCGCAACCTGATCTCGGCGCTGCTCAAATTGATTGAGGACCCACAAGCAAAAAGGTTTACCCACTCAGGGGAGAAGAGGAAGAAGGGAGGCCACTTTGAGTACGACCTCGACAGTGAGGAGGATGTCGACGTGAACCCAAGGAGGAAGAAGCCGCAACAGAGCGGCCCCAACGAGATATTAACGTTCAGCTCGGCACATCAAAGCGAGGCCAGCACTTCCAGAGACAGAAAGAGAAACCGGTCCCCACCGTCAGAGGCCGATGAGATTTACCTCCCACCTCGGTGCGTGAACACCAGCCGGGGGGAATCCCTTTTTTCAAGGAGACAGACAAAGGCTTATGCCCGACAGGCCTATTATGCCGGGCAGAGGGTGATGAACGCCGGGAGAAGACCGGCACCTGAACCAACCCCTAACAAGATTTCATTCACCGACGAGGATGCCTTCCTATTTGACCACCCCCACTCCGACGCTTTGGTGATCACTGCGCCCATCATGGCAATCAAGATCCATCGCATCATGGTCGACACTGGGGCCTACGCAAGCATCCTCTACTACAACACTTTCAAGAAGATAGGGATAGACTCAAAGGACGTGCAACCATGCCGAGAACGGATCCAAGACTTCAACGGACAAACAACTACCCCGGTCGGCCAAGTCACACTGCCGATCCGGTTCGGATAAAAGGAGCAGCCCACGAGGACCATCCTTGAGACCTTCAAAATCGTGGACTGCCAAAACGAGTACAATGCCATCTTAGGCAGGACGGCACTTTACAAACTAAGAGGTGCCGTCTCCATCTTTCACTATTCCATCAAGTTCCCAACCTCAGACGGGGAAGGGACACACCGAGGAGACCAGAGGGAAGCTTGGGAGTGCGTCCTGACCATTCCACGGTTGGAGATAAATACCGCCAACCCCGTTTCGGATACCGAGGTGGCAGTTGTCCAGGAATACCCGCAGACCGTCCCTAACGAAAGCACCGAGCCGGTGTATGACAGAACAGGGGGCAACAGCATGCTGGGAAACCAGATAGGTTCGCCTCCTTTGTCTGAGATAAATGCCGACCTGGTCAGCGCGAGTGCCGAGATCAACCCAAGTCCGGGGGGAGAGCAGGCTCGCCTCGATCTGTGGAACTACCTCACGCTGAGCAATCAGACAGGTCCGCTCCCTCTGGTTGAGGATGACGCCGGCCAGGCAGGAGAAAGATCCGATGCCGACCTGGACCAAGATAGGGGCCAGAGAGCCGGGAAGGAGCCAGTCACAGAAGAAGATGAGCTCGACCCCCGCATGCAATACGAAGAGAAGAGGGGGACCAAAAGAGCCGAGCCGATGGACGAAGTTGAGATCATTTTCATCAATGAGGAGACTTGCCAAAAGCAACTCCGGATTGGGAGCAGGTTACCGGAACCGCTAAAGGCCGAACTAACCAAATTCTTTCAGGAAAACGCAGACGTTTTCGCGTGGACCCATGAGGACATGGTCGGCATCGATCCGAATGTTGCCTGCCATACACTTCAGGTCGACCCCACGGTCAAACCAGTGATGCAAAAACAGAGAAAGCTCGGCCTTGATCGCCAACAGGCCCTCGAAGAGGAGGTGATAAAGTTGAAGGACAACGAGTATATCCGGGAGGTCCGATACCCGACCTGGGTCGCCAACCCGGTCCTCGTGAAAAAGAGCAACGGGGCGTGGCGCTTATGCATAGACTTTTTCGATCTGAACAAGGCGTGTCCCAAAGATAGCTACCCATTGTCCCACATCGATTATATGGTGGACGCCACCTCGGGACACGAATTGATGAGCTTCATGGACGCGTACTTGGGATACAATCAAATACCCATGCACCCCGACGACGAAGAACACACCTCCTTCTACTCGGCACGCGGGCTCTATTGTTACACAATGATGCCGTTCGGACTGAAGAACGCCGGGGCAACCTACCAACGTCTTGTTAACAAGATGTTCGCTAGTTTAATAGGTGTGAGCATGGAGGTGTATGTAGACGATATGTTAGTCAAATCCGTGTACGCGTCTGATCATGTTAACGATCTCAATAAAATGTTTTCTATTTTGCATGATTATTCGATGAAATTAAATCCCAAAAAGTGTACATTTGGTGTCGGGTCGGGGAAGTTCTTGGGGTACATTGTTAGCCAACGCGGCATCGACGCAAACCCCGAAAAGATCCAGGCTGTGCAAGACCTCCGACCACCGACCTCGATCAATGGAGTCCAGAGTCTAACCGGCAAACTCGCCGCTTTAAGTCGGTTCATCTCCAAGTCAATGGATCGATGCAAACCCTTCTTCGACGCAATCAAGAAAAATCACAAGTTTGAGTGGACCTAACATGTTAACTTTTTGACTTAAATAAACGCCACTTATTAAAAGATGTGAAATATGGATGATCCAAGCCTATTTTTTTTTGTCTAGACGTACAATTCTTATAAAAATAATTGATTTATTATATGTATCACGTGCATCGCACGTGGTATGCACTAGTTATAATTAATGACAACTCATATTTTTTCTCATTAAATGCTTTAAAATGTGAAAAAGAAATAAATATCTTAGTTAAACCGATTTTTCCATTCTAGTAGTGCAAGTTTTATATGGTTCGAATGTGCTATCTCGATTCTCGACAATATTATTGAATGACAACTCATCATTATTATTTTTTTTATTGAACTATTTAAAAAACCCAAACAAACAAAATATAAATATGATTATGATGTATGCATGCTGATGCTGTTATAAATATATATGGTCCACACCATTAATGTTATTATAAAATATTGTATATGAATGACTATTTTGCCCCCGATGTAATTGTATTATTACAGTTGTGCCATCAGAAGTGTCCTATAAATAGGAGCTTCAGTTATAATGAAAATTGTACCTAAGAGAAATATTTTCTCTATCTCTCTCTTTTCCCTCTAGTTTTATAACACGTTATCAGCACGAGTCTCTATCCTCTAGAGCTCGATTTGTAATATGACGAGAGTATGCTCTACAGTTGCGCCTTACAGACGATCTTCTGTATCAGAAATTCGATTATTACTAATTGTTCCTTCTTGAATCAGCTTCTTGTGCAAAAACTTTGAATTTTCTCTTTCTTTTATCATAATCATTCTAATCACTTTCTTTCGGCCATGGAATTCTAAGAACAACCACTATGAGAGAAAAATAATAATAGTAATAATAATTATTTCAATTTGAACCTCATTTTGTGAGAACCTAAAAAAAAAATAGTAATTCATAATTCAAAGGTTCGGAGGTGCGATGACACCACCCATCTGCCATCGAACACTCGACTGTCGTTGTGTCCTAGCCAACATGGCCGCTAGTTTTTCAACCAAAAAGGTGGCGCAACCATCAGCCTCCTTCAGTCTCCATCCACCCGGAGCCCAGGTCTGCAGAGCCACCGACTGTCTGCTCCCGCCGGACAACACTCCGGTCAGCCAATATTTTTTGAGATTCGAGCCTCCTGCGTCACCCTACCGCTTGTAGCCCCACTGAATCGGACCTACTCGGATCCGATATTGAAAGGTATGGTTATTAAATTTGGAACTTGTGGGAGTGGGTACGTTTTGTTTAAAAGAAGAATTTTGTGGCTTGTATCTCATGTTGGAGATAAATAGGAGTAAAATGGATAACAGGAAAGATGAACTTGTGATGTTGGGAGAAATAAGGGAAGTAATTATCTCATAGAAAGCCACGATAACACACACAAATCTTATAAATAAAATATAAATAATAATAAAATAAGTGTATGGTGGTTGTGTGTAACTAGTAGCATGTTGGTAAGAAATAAAATATTGAAGTGCATGAAAACATACTATTGATTGGCACGTGATTGTGGG
>CACSLK010021934.1:751589-763791 GCA_902706635.1 Striga hermonthica | reverse complement strand
GATACAATGTCAATTTGAACAAAAAAAAAAAAGACGGACATCTTTGATAACTTAACAAAAAAAAATTATACTATCTGTTGCCAATGTTGTTCCTTCCAAAACAAATTATATCATATCTTTTATTTATTAAACTACTGATTGATTTTCTACCGAAGTTATTATATCTTAACAATTTTTTTAATCCTAACAACTGTTAAACATAAATATTGCACATGCTTCAGACAATAATCTCGATACATGCAATGCAAATAATCTTTACAAATCATGTCAACACACTAATAGTCGGAGAAATACTACCGAAATTTAAATAAAATCTGCTATATTTTATTCAGAGATACAATATCAAACGGAAAATATATATATATATATATATCTTAACAGATTGTTTTATACTATCGATTATTAGAGTTATTTCTTTCAAAACAAATCATATTATATCTTTCATTTATTTAACATGCCGATTGATTTACTGCCAAAACTATTATCTTAACAGTTTTTTCTAATACTAACAATTGTAAAGCGTAAACATAGCACATGCTTCAAGCATTAACCCCGATGGATACAAATCAATCTTTATAATCATTTCAACACATTAACTGTGATATATACTCCCCATTTAAATTTAAAAAAAAATGCTATATTTCGTTAATGGCTACCATATCAAATGCAATCATAAGACGGAAGATACAATGTCAAATGAAAAAAATAAAAAAGAAAGATATTGCATGTTGGCATGTTCTTGAGGAAATTAGTCTGGTTGTTTTACATTTTAATTTGTGGCCATGATGATGTATCAAAAACTCAAACAAAGAATGTTTTGTACAAGGAGATGTTTAATAATATATAGATAACGTTTTGTTTTAATCCAATAAATGTGTTTTATGATTTGAAACAATGATCCCACATCCAAATGGAAATGTTTCCATTAATATTATCAGTTCGTGCATCGCACAGGTACCACGTTAGTACCACGTTAGTAGTATGAAATATCCTTATATTTATAAAAAATATAAAATAAACCTTATAATAATACATAATTACAATTAAATAGAAAGTGGGAAAATGGACTAGAACACAACATTTGTTCAAGGATAGAACGTAGAGCAAAAATTGTGCCTACTATAAGTGCATACATTCAGGGGCGGACGCAGACGTTTAGGACAACGGGGGCACAAACTACGGTCAACGTCAAAAGTTAACGGTCAAATCAATATTTAACCAACTAAAAAAATAAAAAGATTAAATTTTGACTACACACATTGTTTCTTATGTAATAGCTAGGGTTGAGTCTCACATCCACATTTTAAGAATAAGGACACATTTGATCTAATCCCTATATATTATATATATTATATACATTTATGTATAATATTCATATTTTATGTATTTTGAGAAGGGAAAGGAAATAAACAAGAATTTGATTATAGCATAAACATAAATTCCATAACTTAAAAAATAACATACTATTGAAGGTTAAATAATTCTAAACATTTCATTTAAATTTTTTGTATAATAATTATTAATAACATGTATTTTATTATGTCAATATAATAATACATTTATCCATACAACACATATTTATTATAATACACAAAATTCTATAGGGGCCCGTGCCCCTACGGCCCCTATGTACATCCGCCCTGCATACATTTAGAGCTGTCAAAATTTGCCGGCTTCCACTCCGTAGCCCGCATATTGGCGGGGTGGGGCGGGCCTGAAAAAACCAGGCCGAACCCATTCCTGCCTCAGGCCGCGGGTTCGGTGGGCCCACCTATTTTCTTTTAAAAAAAAACTGCTTTCTTTATTAAAAATGAACCAAAAGCATAATCCAAAAACCTGCTTTTATTTTTTAAAAATAAACTTGTACCGAAAAAAAATAATTTTAAAAAAATTTGACAAAACAATAATCATAATTGAAAAACCAAAATCATCACAATCCAAAAAGAATCATGCCACCATCATCACAAACCAAAAGCATCAGCCTCAAATGCCCCAAAATTAATATATTTTCAGCTTGAATTTCATATTTTTAAGCCACAAAATTTCAGTCAACTTCACCATCGCATATTCAGTGCTTTTAAGCCACAATTTGACAGATTTTCAGAGGGCCGGAGATAGAATTGAAAATACCTGAGACCGGTAATGGACGGATACCGGGAAACCGCAGGGTGGTCGGAGACCTGGAATGTACGGAAACCGAGAAAATCGCCAGCCGAACGCGGAGGTCGGAGTCGGAGGTCGTGGACTGAGACCGGGCGGCGAGCTTCGACTCGGAGACTGGGTGGAGGTCGGACGAGGAGGTCGGATTCGAAGGGGGAAGTCGGAGGCGGAAGTGGAGTCGGAGTCGACAAAGAAGACGACGGGTCAGAGAGGTCGAGGTTTTGTGTGTGTAGATTTTATGTGAACTGTGTGTAGATTAGGCGTGTCCGCGTGTGCGTGTGTGTGTGCGTGTGCTGTGTGTTTGACGTGCCCGTCTTTTATTCCGGGGATTGGAAATCAACGGCCTTGATCTTCGTTTCGATTTCATTTAATCCTGAAGGTCTATTATATATGAGGCATGCCGGCCCGCGGGCTAGATCAGAAGGGCCTGTTTAGGCCCTCTCACTGGCGGGTCTTAAAGAAAGACCCACCGTCCATTCGACGAGCCGGCCGCGGGCCCATTAATAAATCTAAAATTACTTGGTAAATAAATAGTTATTAGTATAATAATATATCCCAACGATATACAATTAATCTTTAAAAGTAAAAGAACATAATATTTTCTGAATATCAAAATCACATTATTCAATATATATTTATTATTTCATAAAATGTTTTCATTTTAATTTTTCTTACTATATACAACTAGCAGACCCTTTAATCATATGACACGTGGCGTGGATTACACGGTGTCTGGCCAAAAGGAGGCGAGTTGAATGAGTCGACTAGACTCACCCACTGTAGCGGTTACTGCAGACAACGGCTCGGTATAAACTAAGGATCAGGCAAGAGACCCGACCTCTTCACCCTGTAATCGACCTACGATCGTAAATAATGAAGGAGAGCAGTCAAGATGAGGCAAGTTCTGTGAAGAGCTCGGTTATCCCACCTTAGAGAAGCCGACCTCATCCCTTGAAGGTCGGCTTCTACAGCTCATTTAATGCGACCGTGACATTTATTAATTGGACATACGAGAAGTAATCATCATGTGGACTTATGCCGCAGGGCAACACACCGCCATCGAATCACATTAAATGGCAACGTGCGTGCACCGAGAAACGCACCCGTGAATCTAATAGTATAAATGCCCATTATTTATTGTAAAAATAAAAGACATATTCGATCACCTATGAAGCACGGACACTCCTCCATGACTGCCGTACCGGTGTCGGTGCAGTGTCGGACACGGACACGCCGGGGACATGCACGGACACGGCAATTTTATATGGACACGGCGGGATACGGCGAAGACACTCCGGGATACGGCGAAGACACTCCGGGGACACGCCAACTCTTCATTGCCCTTAATTTTTTATTTTTTTTATTTTTTTGGGGATAACAATCTTATTTATTGGTTATTTAATAGACTTTTAAACTTCTCTGACTCAATTAATAATTACTTGAGATGCTTTTCTATTAACTTCACTTAACCCACACAACTCACAAGAAAAAGAACGTTCAGTCTTTTACTCTTATTTGAATATTTTCTCTCTAAAGTCTTTTAACTTATGTTTACATTGGTTTTCAATATATTTATGAGACTTGGTATTATTTTAATGTTGAGCTCTATTTTTATATGATTAATCTACTTCTATTTGAATAGAAAGTACTAATATTTACAATTAAAATGAAATTTTTACATATAAAAAATAAAAAAAAAAAAAATTATTTTTTATTGTCGTATCCCGCCGTACCCGTATCCTAGTTTTTTAGAAAATTGACGTATCCGTGTCCCGCCGTACCCGTGTCGCCGTACCCGTGTTCGTGTATGTGCTTCTTAGTCGATCACTCATTTTAAAAGACTACCAAGTGTAATTGGAAAACCGAGTTCTTTTGTCAGTTTTGCTATAGAGTTCTCGGATGGTTCGACTTATGGAGTCATCCACACTTATTCATCAATAGTGTATTGACACGTGTCCTACAATAATTACACTTTGGACAGGTGCTAATATATTAAGCAATGAATGGCTCCATAAGAAAATCATCCGATGACTCCATATAATTTTTGGTTGTTTACTATATAAAACTCAGGTCATCCGACCTCATTAACCATCTGAAAACAAATCTCCACTGGACAAGGCCACCTTCCATGACCGGTGCTGGTGCAGGTGTTGGTGGTGCTGAAGCTTTTGCTGCAACAAGCACCCTTCTCGGGAATAATAAAAATTGCCCGTTCTCGACTTCGACCTAAAATAAAGCGAAGAAAAGAAAAGGCACTAAATTTACGATGAGATTGTATAACGTAAACTTTATGTGTGAATCGTAAAATTTTACTGAAAAGTAAAAAGTATGACCATTACACCAAATGCACACATGGGACATCAACAACTTTTTTTGTTGTAATATAAAAAATCTGTGATACAGTGCAAGAAAACATAAATATATACATTAATGAAAAAACTGACTAAAATATATGACATTAGTCTGCAGTGAAGTAAAAAAAAGTTCTTGGTGGATTGTTAATAGCGGTTCCAGTTGCGTTGTCTCTGCCACTTTTTAACTGGGTTTGGGTTGTTATTTCATTTAGGACATCTGTGGATGTACCTCATTGTATGGCCTCTTGGTCCTTATTGGCTAGTACGCCGCCGAACATTGTAAATATTTCTTAGTCTATTTAATCTATCGTTTCGAAAAAAAAAAGTAAAAAAAGTTCTGAGCAGCCCTTCAAACGAGACATTTATCATGAGAAAGAAGAATTTAATCTTATTGTCACTCATCACCAAAACCCAAAAACCTATTAATAAAATTAGCCACTGGAGTAGCATCACCAGGTTCATAATCCACAAGAGAACCCAAATCCATTGAGGAAACAGTCATGTAGAGTGTCTGTGGACGAGCGCAGAATAAATGCTTTCTCTCAGCTAATTCTTCAGCCAGCTCACTTTGATGATTGTCCATTAAATCCTCATTAACGACAACGATAAGAGGTTTCTTAAGCCGCAGTGACTCGAATATGCTCCCTGAACCTAAAAGGACGGATAAAAAAAATGAAGAGAAAAATATATTAGAGAAAATTATAACGGACACCATGTATCCACGAGTCTTAATTCCAACAAGAATGACGATGAATACAAATCATTTGAATATATCCATACATACATAGGGTTGATTAGATTCATAGAGTTCAATTGAATCATAACAAAACCGATTTGTCCTTAAATATTACAATGCCCCATGAAGACTGTATTGGGTTTTCACAAAACTTTGAATGGGGTATTTGTAATTATCAAAGTTGACAAGAGTTTCGTACAAGGATCTTGATATTATTGCTTTATATATTTCCAACAATTATTGGTTGGTTAATGAAGAGAGAATGACATCAGTTTTCGCCATTTCCCTTTTCGCTTTTTCCTTTTCTTAATATCTCCTCCCTTCTCACTTGAGTACTGATAAATGAAGAAAAAGGGGAAACTCTTCAGGAAGTATATTCAGTGCAAGAAAAATATAAGCTACCTGCATGACTGATTACAAGAGATGCCGACTTCAAATAATCAGCTATGCTTGATGAAAATGTAAAATAATCCACAGAAACGGACCTGTCTCCTCCGGTAGACTGAAAGTTAACGCCAGCAAATACAAACTATAAATAAATGACAGTGAAATAAGTTGCCAGTAAGAGATTCTAGTAGCAGAAACTGTCATCCTAAAACCCGTCTCCACCGGATAACATTTCCACCTATTTCCACCTATTTCTTTTCACCGGGTAAACAGACTTTGTCCTTACGTATTAACAAAAGAAAAATAAAATAGACATAGCCAAATTTGGCAGGTGAAAACAAACTTAAATGCATCTCAAATAACAAAAGTTTACAAGATTTTCAGTGGCTACTAAATCTATTGACAAAGTATATTATTAGATTACAAGGCGGGAGTAGAAGTACTAGTGAGATTGATCATCGGGTGATCGGCACTGACACATAAAATGCTATATCAAAAATGAAGAAATGTATGAGTAGTTCAGGCAATCCAAGTTCAGAGAATCGAAATTCTAACAGAGCCAGGTTAATTAACAATTACAAAAATATGCTACGGCTGATGCTAAAAATGCACATATGATCACAAAAAAAATTTTGTTGCCTTTCTTATTTTACATCTCCATCGTCTTCAAGATCAACATTTCAAACAAACAAGGATGTATATGTTTCAAATAATCTCTTTCAAATTTCCAAGACAATCTAATCACCATGTTCAAGGTATAAAGACTAGCATAATATCATCAAATTACCTTTGTGGGAATGTAGGAACCCCGACCCATTTGAATAACAAGATCGGTATAGCCCTTCTCAAACAATGCTCGTCTAACTTCAAGCGTATCTACTGCTCTCACCAAAGAATCAAAACAAGTTGTCCCAACAGTCACAAAAACCATCCTCTTACCAGCCTCACCCATTTCGCGTTCTCCACTTTTCGGGTTCACTTTCTCCGAAAAACTAACGATGAAAAGAGGGAAACTTTCTAGGGATATTAACAAGCTGCAAAGGAAGCCACTAGCATAAGTGAGTTAAGCACTCATTTTTTTTTTTCAAATTGAACATTTTTTACACAGTTCAGGACCAAAGCTGAAACACCATCGGTAAGCTAGATAAATAACTCTTAAAAATCAATTTTTGAGCCTTCGCATAATATTTTACGAGCTGAAATGCAGTCCAAACAACCACAATTTTGATATACATCACTTGGGGTATCACAATAGCTTAAATTAACTAAAGGTTTCAAAAGGCGGGGAAATGCTACGGTCACGTTAAGGAACCGTTAGATCATGATGTAACCGCCAGTGATAGTTGATCTAATTACAAAATCCGACAAAATAATTCCGTCACGGGCCGTAGTATCTTCCCAAAAATACGAACCGAAAGCAGTAAACTAACATCAAGTACTACATTTACATTCAAGTAAGGAACATAAGCAGAAATAATCTTACAGCCGGCAACCAGGGAAGATGTGTCCAGCTCAGATCCTCGGCGTTTGAGGAATAAAACGCCGGCGTTTCTTGTTTGACTTTTGGCAATTGGGATAAAGTAACAGCGAACAGCTTAAAGAAGACGATGACAAATTAGAAGAGGCTCAAAAAGAAAAGTTGGAGATTTCTTGATTCGATCCACGCCAAAGGTGTCCTTATGCTCGATCAATTTCAATCTTGGTTACAATTAACATAGTATTTTTTTAACGTGATAAGTAATTGCGCCTATATATAATTCTCGAATGCGTTCCATCAGAGGCGAAACCATGTATAACATTGGAGAGGCGCCGGCCCCTCCAAAAAAAAATAAATTTAAATTAGAGGTGGAGAATTTTGCTGGAACTGGAAGATTTTTCTTTGAGCGCACATGTTGGGCCCTTGATACGGAAGTGGTCATCAACCCCGGTGAGTCCGACAATGATGATGGCGATGATCTTGATATTTGGTTGGAAAATATGTTGGAGGCGCCATCTAGTCCTATTTACCGGCCATTAAGTATACAAGATTGGCCAAAAGGTTGTGGGCCAAAGCTGAAGTCGATGGTAAGGAAACGGACGACCAAGAGACAACGCAAAGCACGGGCCCGAAGAGCAAATCAATGTAGGTGCGAGCCTTGTGCAAAGAAACGACAAGCTCAAAGGAAGGAGGCTAAAAGGCGTGGCTTACGATGGGTGAAGGATGGGTGGTGGATACCGGCGGATGATTGTGTGAGATTAAAGGGTTGGGATCCATGGCCCGAGCCGATGGGAACGAGTGGTAACAAGGACGACAATGATCGGCTAATGGGCGAGTGGCGCGCATCGGCCCATGATGCGCGCAGTTGGACGGCCGATGATGATGCACCAGCAATGGACGTACGGGCCACGGGAGTTGGCGGTGAAGAGCGGGCGTCGGGCAGCGAGGACGCGACGCACACTGGGTGTGCGATAGGTGACCAGGCCATGGGGACGGCTGGGACGTGCAGTAACGCGAACGATGCGCGGGGATACGCCGTAGGCGATGGGGGCCTGGGCGTTAGCAAGGACGCGCGCGAAGAAGCCGGCGGCAACGAGGCGCGCGATAGGCGCGCGAGTATGGGCTACGCGGGTGGAGTCCTAAGCTGCGAAGGATTAGGCGGCACGGGTGATGCGCGGGCAGGAGCGGACGAACGAGTCCTAGGCGGGGCCGGATTAGGAGACGTAGGCGAGCGTACGCACACGCGGACAGTGGACGGAAAGGGCGAGGCGTGCGATGGTGGGCGCGACTGGGGAGCACACGCGCAAGACCCAATCCGCGCGGGACTAGGAGAAGCTGGGGCGCACGCGTACGGGACACGCGGGGCGCGCGATGCCTCGCGCGCCAAGGACTAGGGCACACGGACGGGCGGCGCGACGCGTAAGGGGCGGCCGAGAGTTTAGCATGTAGGGTTTGTTTTTAGGGAGCTTCTAGATTTGCTTGGTGTGCAAGCCAAGCAATAGTTATTTGGTAGGTTTAGGATTTTATTGCTTTCTAGACTTAGGATTTCTATTCTTGCAATATTTAGGAGATCTATTAGATTTAGGCATAGATTTATTTTACAACTATAAATACCCCATGTACCTCATCATATTTAAAATGTTGAATGAAGTATTGAATTGGTGAGCCAATCTTGAGGGGGAACTTTATGTTCTTAACGTGTGATAAAGAAGGCCATTAGTGCGTCTTTACATGCAGTGTCGGAGAGAAGGCCAATAGTGCGTCTTGAAGTCACGGTATCTAGAAGAAGGCCCTGAGTGCGTCTGCTAGATACACCTATCGGGGATAAACGAAGGCCGTAGTGCGTCGTTTATTCGCAACCCAGTATAGACAAAAGATCGATCCGTCATCAGCCCTCCCCAGTTTAATGCGGTACATACATGGATGGAGGGGCGCCACCGGTTTTGTCGTGAAAATTTTTTTAAAGGCAAATTGGGCCCTTCCCGAAATGGGATCCTGGTTTCGGGACAAGGAGAACTATAACAGTTGCAGAATTTAATAATTTTTTCATTTTTATTATTTTTTGAGTTGGTGGTTAATTAGCCGACTTGCGGTGTACCGACGGGACTAAAAAACTGAGTCGATCATTACCGAAAAATACTTTTATGAAAGTACGGGAAGCAGAGAGTGCGTTGGTGGCATCGATTTATGATTTTGAGGTCCCGACCATTTATTTTGGGTAGCCCGAAGTTGAGAGAAAAATGGCAATGACGGTGATTTTATTGTCATTTTCATGTCTAGACTTCGGGTAACCGTCGGTCCTCGTTAGGCGTGCTGAAAATTAGCGGGAGTACTTTCTTGAAAGCGCGAGAACAGTAGAAGCCGCTCGTAAAATTTATTTCACGTTTCGAAGTTTCGAGCATTTATTTTGAGAAGCTCGAAGTCGAATGCGCATAATAGAAGAATAAAAAGCCATCTTGCGGGATTCCGTAAGGTTGCGTGTGACCTTGGTTTAACGAGAATCGAGTTGGAGCGTGTAGACAATTCAAGCACGATTCCATACGGACAAATTTCGTATTTTTTGGAGTTCCGAGCATTTATTATGGGAGTTTCAATTTCTGCGTTAAATAGTATCAAAAGGAGCAAATTTGTCGAGGACGAGTTCGATCGTTTGAGGCTTCGTTTTCTCAATTTTTTCAGCTTTTCGTCTATTCGAAAGGAGGTATAATTCTTGATTATTATTATAATTGAGTCTGAGATTTTTATTAGTATAAATTTGAGTATTTTTCGAGTTAAAACAATTCAGTTTAAGTATACAAGTTTAATTTCGGACTTAGTTTGATTTTTGTAAAAATCTCTAGAGTATTCCTTTATATCCTGTGAAAATTTTTGAGAGCGTCCACAAAAGCCCTTTGAGCGCCCTTCCGATGCCGGAGTGGGGGTGGTGCGCCGCGACAAATTGGGCCCTCCCCGTGATGACCGGCTGGTTTCGCCACTGCGTTCGATTTAAATGGTAGGTTCATGTGTTTCGTAAGCTTATTTGACATGGATTGGTGCTTCACATTGACACATGTTTGAATTCGGTTTTGACTATTAGACTTGAGAATTACCATAAACTATTTTAATTTTTTTTTTTTTTCTAAAGTTACCATTTACTACACTTGCCTTTTTTATTTAATTCATATACCCCTCTTATTTTTAATAAATGTGGTTTTGAAAAGTGCACAGTAATTAAGATTTTTTTTCCAATTATAACCTTCATTAATGAAGATATAGATAGATGTTTTCAGAAAAAAAAAAGGTGAAAAATGAATATAAAAGACGTAGTGTATTTATTAGCTAGATGAAAGTAATGAAAAAATATGTACAAAAGATCCAAAACGTCATTTATCTAGTTAATTGTCGATATAACCAAAATGACATTTAAAAAATATAGGAGGTAGTATTAATTATTATAAATATGTATTCTTTTTAATTTTAAAACTTTATAACTTTTTTATTTCTATTTAATTTGTTATATATGATCTACCAAAATAATCATATTTTAACGATCTTGATATCCATATTAAAATAAGAAATAATTTCACTTATATTTATAGTAAAATAAGTTTTATTGGCAACTCAATTTAAAAAACATCATAGAACAATATAAATTATTTTATAAAACAAATGAAAAACTTATTCATTAATACACCAAAACATAATCATTTTATTGTTTTTTTTCCAAAAAGTTTGAATAAAAACTGAAATTTAATTATAAAACCTTTAAGAAATATTATAAAATATTATTTCTCAATTTAAATAGATTATGTAAAAAAATTGAATGCTATTATGTTATTTAAAATAAAATTATAAAATAATCATAATTAAATATAATAAAATAATTTCGTATTTTATAAAAATAGAAAATAATACCTTTGTACATAAAATCTAAATTATTAATTATATGAATGTGAAATACATGAAAATTTAATAAACGTGAAACACTGACTCTATAAATATAAAATATAATCACAATACAATAAAACTTATTTTATTTAAAAATAAATGAATCAAATATTTGAAATTGTAAATAATATCAATTTTATACATATATAATTTAAAAATATAATTAAAAATATCTTATTCGACAAATTTAGTGTAAAAATACGAAGCCTCATTTGAATTAATTATCACTTTGTTAGTTATTTATTATTGTTGCATTCATCATACATAATTTCACAATAAAATTACAAATATTAATATATTTAAATACCCATATAGTACACGGGTATTATACTAGTTTTTTCTTTAAAACATAATTGCCATTTTATATAAATTTTGAATAAAGAAAATTAAGAGAATAGGATAAAAATCAATATTTTACCTCCTTGTAGACAACATTTTTTTTTTGTCTTCTAGACACATCATCCTCACTCAAACAAATCATATTATATATTATTAAAAACGACACATCGTGTCGTCTACTTGCATCAAGATAAATAAAGCAAGAGACTAACTTTAGTTCTTAAGTTAAAAAATATGTAAGCAACTTAATTGACACACTATAAGTTAAAATATTAATTTTTAACGCAAAAGAAATTATTCAATTTAATTGACATATTAACTTATAGTTTATCAACTAAGCCCAAGTCCAATTTCTTTAAACCCCTCCATTAAAAATAAAATACGATCCATAACTGGCAGTTCACTTAATCGGCCCAAAATCGCCGACTCGCTGAATCGACCAGTGCATATACTAGGGCCGGTTCTAGACCCTCCAACCCTTGGCCTAGAACTGGTCCAAAACCGGAAAATTGCCACGACTACTTCCACCCAATCAATTTTTGTATTCACTCTTAACCCAGTTTATCAAATTAACCAATATTAACCCAAAAAAATAAAAAATCCATTTCCCTGTGTCCACTCTCACAAGTTGTGTTGCGTACTTAGATATAAATATATTCTTTTAAATGACTTTTTTTTTGTGTTAACTAGAAATAATATTGAAAAAAAGTGATATTGTTAGTGAGATTTTGAGTTTAGACTAAAATAATATTTAAAATAAAAAAATAAAATTGATAGATGTAAAAGTAGGAGAAAAATGATGTGAAGTGATGGTTAATTAAA
>CACSLK010021934.1:728690-742131 GCA_902706635.1 Striga hermonthica | reverse complement strand
ACTTTATAATGAACTAGTGAGAATGGGGATTTGGTAATGTAAAATATTTTTGCAAAAAATTTATTTTAACAATGTATTAGCCCGTTGATCCGTCTATATTAATATAAATAACATTTTAACATATATATTTATTTTTTAATACAAAAAAAATAAGAATTTTACATATTTTGGTTCATTATAATCCTCAAATATTATTTTATTTAAAAATTTATTGTCGTATAATGTCAACATTATTTATAACATTTATAGAAGTAATATTTCTATTTTATATAATATAATGGTAAATATTTAATATTTGTTGATGTGATTAATTAAAAAATATATAAGTAAATCTAATGTTTGTTAGGAATGTGATAGATCTCGATATTTTAAGTATAAATATATGATATATATATGTACAAATATATGATATGAATATCCTGAGATACAAAAGAAATTTTTATGTAATTTATTATTTAATTAATCATCCACAATTACTTAAATTGTATCTTTAAAACATAACATAAAATGTTTAAATAGTTTCCATAATTAGTAAACAATATTTTTTGGTGGGAAATAGTTACTATTTAAAAAATAATCAAACCTTTATATATATATATAAACTTGGTGAACCTTTTTTTTTGTTATTTTTTTTATTTTTTTACATATGCATTATGGTGTTTGTCATTGGTGTTTATGTTCTTCAGCCTTGGTATCATTTTTAGGAGTTCAACCTAAATTTTCACTCACTAAACTTATTTTTCACTCATTTATCTTTTACTTTTCTACAACAATCTGATTACAGTTGTGTTGGTTGAAAAAATTATACTAAAATTATTAGAAAATGTACTCGAGAAGTTTTCTTATTTAAAATTTAAATACCTTTTAGAAATTTGCATTATTATTTAAATTTAAAATGAGACTTTTCATTTCTTATGTTTTGTCTTGCTTATATTATAATACTTTTTCTAATTCATATTTGGATAACTTTTTCATTGATATAAAATTTGTTAATTTTAGTTAGTATTAATAGATGAATAATTTTATTTTAATTAAATTATTTATTAATTTTATATATGCAATGATGTGTTGGAATAGCTGTTTACCTGCAAAACAAAGGTTATGAGGAGCTCCTGTCGTCAGCACTTTGACGCGTCAGTGATCGAAAAGGGGAAGATGATGAATGCGTCAAGAACATTATGAGAGAGTAGAATATTTCAGTTGTACTTCATCCCCTTTATATAGGAAGAATAACTTAGTGCCCAAGATTAGCTTCTCGGGCTGCCCAACTGCCCCCGATTAATTTGTTCGTAGCTGCTCAACTGCCCAAGGTTAATCCTTACCTGCTTTGTATTTATCCTTATCTTGATTTAATTCTTATCTTAATTTGATTCATCATTATCCTAATTAGGTCCATGTCTACTCAGGTCACTTTGTGTTCGCAGATCCTTCCTTACTTAGGTCAACATATTGTGTGCTAATAGGTCTCAGATATTTAGTTCGTCCTGCTGAGTGTTAATAGGTCCCAAGTATTTAGGTTGGGCATTCTCCGCGTTATCTTTCCCTTGTCCAAGTTCGATAGGTCGTTCACCCTGGTGCCGAGGTGTATGACCTATTTAGCTATTACTTTTCCCCCTTAGCATTAGGTCGCCATGGTGGTTCAACCAACATGCTCAACATTCTCTAGCTTAATTCGATTTAGCCGAGCTATGACTATATTATGCAACATGGACAACGAATCGAAGATCGTCAAAATACGATTAAGTTGATGTATTATGTATGAAAAGTACAAAAATTATTAACTTTGAAACATATTTGTAATTTAAATTAATCAAGTATTTTATTTCATAATTATAAAAGTCATAATATGTATCGACAGAATCCAAATTTAACTCATAATTCGACAAATAGAATTACTATAGAATTCAAATCTACATGGACTACTTCGAAACACCATAATTCGACACATAAATTTGCAGAGCACCACAAGTTGACGTGGAAGATCGATCGACATGGACGACTCTGAATCATTAAAATTGGACACATTAAATTACGAAGCACAAAAAGACCGAAAAAGTCGACAAATAGGATCGGGATATTTATGTATTTTTTACGTACAATTTCTTAATTTTTATGTTCATGGGTGCGAGCTCATCCATGTGCATCTGAATATTTGTTGACTGGCATTCTAAATTACACATATTCCATTGTTTCATTGTTTCTAGAGTAGCATGATTGAACTCCATAGATCATGCTTTAGATATTCCATTATTGCTTTTGCATTATTGTTGTTGGTTGGAGAATCTTAAAAAGCAAAGCTGACTTAATAATAATTTCGTTATTTTTCTTTTGGAAATTGAAGAAAATGCTAAAGCTTAGGCAATCCCGTGATATCGGGGCTCTCTTGATTTTATTTTATCATTTTATCTATTTTCCTTTGACCTTTTCTGCATTTGAAAACAACAGTTTCCTGTGTCGGCTTATTGTGTCATTCATAGTTATCTACAAATAGTATATTGACACGTGTTTTGCAATAAATACACATTGAACACTTGTCAATACATACCGTTATAAATAACTCTATAAATGAGTCATCCGATGACTCCATAGAATCTATGTTCGAAAACATATAATTAATTATTTTTCCTCAATCATTTCTCATGCATTCTCACCATTTTTCTTCACCATTTTTTATTATTTGGATTTTAAAATGTCAATCTAATGCGCCGCTCATGTCAATGGCGGCGACTGCGGCTCGACTTAGATCATATTAGGCAAAAATGCACAAAAGGAAGTGCGGTTCTAATTGGATTTTTGTGTAAAAGTAAAGCTAACAATTATGCATATATGTTTGTGATTCATAAATAATAAAAAAAAATCCGGCATATACAATTGGAAACCCTGATTATGGATCTCTTCATTAAAGGGATTATAACGAATTAATGATGATGTAATACAAATGGTAAAGAAAAACCAAGCTAAGAAGGAAAAAGGACATCGATTTTGCCGTAGATGATATCGGCAAGGATAATCGAATTATCTAAAAGTGTATATTGAGAGTATAAGTTGTGTATGTGGTGTTTTCACGTGACCGAGTTCTTGTGAGAGTAATGAGTTGTCGTATTTATACACGAGAAAGGTAAAAGTGCAATAATGCACTATGCCAGTAAGGGGGCGTAGGTGCAAATTCTCGACTTTTAATGATTGGACAGTTTGGGCGACTGCTTTATCAGTAAGCTTTAATTGTTCTGCGTTAACATAAAGGAGATTGTCATGCTTCTAGGAGAAGATACAAGGTTGAATCAACATTTTTATGAATCGACTGTCGGACAAAGAGATTGGCATGTCTTGCCAGCGATGCTTCCAGGGCCGCTCCTTTCTCGAGTTTGCAAGCCCAATAGGACAAGACTTTTTCTCCCGGCCTTAATGTGCCGATTTAGAGTCCATATAAATTTTTATATACAACAAGGAGTCCCCTAGGTTCTCAGGAGTGGAGTGGGATTATATACAACAAGGAATCACTTTTCGTTGAGCGACCTTCTACGATTCGGGGGCGGGTCTAGCTTTGGGGTCGCCTCCATCCATGGTAAGATATTTCATCCTTCTGACTTATGGGCTTCTCGTGGTTCAACTCGGATATCAATAAGTGAGATTATAAGATTTATATCAAATTGTAAATCTATTACTAAAAAAATAAATGAAATAAAATAAAGGAACAAAATTGACCAACGGTTGCCTAAATTGAAAATTATATATATATATAAATAAATAAAATCAAATAAAGGAACAAAATTGCAATTTTCTCAAAAATTAATAGTAAAGAACAGTTAGAATGCATTGTTCTGAAAACCGGATCGGACCGGCCAGTTCAACCGGTTGGACCGAGAACCAGTCATTTCTGACCGGTTTGAGCCTTTAAACCGCTATGCAGGACAACTGGTCAAGAACTCAATCGGTGAACCGGGACAGTTCGAATGGTTCACCTGTTCAAACTTATGAATTTGAATTTGGTAGATTGTGAAGTGGTTTAAATAACACACCGTTTTTACTTGTATTTTCTATGTGGGATATGTTTACTTGGGGCCATTTATTTGAAATGGATTATATATTGGGTTATATTTATTCCCAATTTTATTTTATTTTATTTTTTTTTTGTAAAAAAAAAAACAATTTAGTTTATTATTGTTTGTTATGCACATTAATTTTATATTTTAAATTTAATCAATAATAAAAAATTTAAATTTGTTATTAAAAAAATTGGGTTGTTTCTATTCTATTTGTTTTGTATATTAAATATAGATTAGAATTTTAAATATAAACTAAAATAAGAAAAAAAAAAAGATAACAACATTATTCAACATTGTCGTTTGTATATATTATTGACCTCTTATTTAGAGAAATTTCATATACCATAAAATTAATAATAAAATATTTATAATTATATATTACACATATAAAATAAATAAAAAATTATGTATCAATTAAAACGGTTCTGCTGAACTATTCAACCAATAGCTTCACCGGTTATAGAAACCATTTGGTTTTCATAACCATGTTAGAATGTGGCCTGTGGCCTATAAATGCAAACTGAAGCAAAGAAATAGAGGGGAGGAGTGGCAACCGCCAAGTGACGGCAGGAGGGTAAATCCCCTTTTGTGGACTCCTTTTAAATCTATCACCTTAGATTCAAGAACCCAACCGGATTTCGAAAATGGGTGTTGAAATTCCTCGGAAAGTCGGCGGACAAAATGGCGTTACATCTGTCGCTGCCGCGCCGGTGATAGTGGGGCTACAGCCGTCGGCTCTGGTGGACCACGTGGCAAGAGTCGATTGGCCCCTCCTCTCCCGTATCCCAGGGGAGCCTGGCGGCTCCTTCCCTGTACACACTCCTCACATACTGCGTGTGTTGTGTGCGCGCTTTTGTTTGTCTAATTGGTGGTGCCTTTTTCTTTTTATCTGTTTATTTTTTTTTTTTCTGCTGAATCTTGGTGGTTTTAGTAGAGTATGGGGGCAGATTTTTGGTGGATAAACTCATAGTCACACTCATGTTATTGTTGAATTTATTTGTTTCTTGCTTTGTGTGTGTTTCTTGTTCTTCAGATTGTATAAAGTTGGAGAAATGCTACGTTACTGAATCATTCCGTCGGGTTTGTAACCATTAGATCATCATGTAACTCGGAGATAGTTTATCTAACGGTTACAAACCCCGACGGGATAGTTCCGTAACGGACCGTAGCATCTCCCTAAAGTTGGAATCTTTCTTTTTATTTGGGCGTCTGATTAGAGAATTTGCAAATAAGATGATGTTTTTGGCTTGTTACCAAGAACTTGTTTTTAGTGTGTTTACCTGAATTAGTATGTTTTTAGTGTTTTGTGTTTTAAGAGACGTTTTTGCCCTACTCCAGTACAGTTCTGTGTTTGTTGTGCATTTAATATTAAGAAGCATATCAGACATTTCATGGATTCTTTTGAGATCCATATGCCTCATAATTATCTTTAAATCTCTTGAAACAATATGTTACTGCGATATCTCTGTTCTTTTCCATGAAGTGTACATTAACAAGTTGTCCCTTGTTTCAACTCTAATGAGTGCTTTTGTATTGCTTATGGCTTTGGCTTTTTATAGGTGGCTACCGATGAGCTGAAGTTCATCTTGAGAGAGCTTCACGCTCATATCAATGATTCTCCAGATAACACGTCTCCATTGAAGACCATAGCAGGTGGGAGTGTAGCTAACACAATTCGAGGCCTATCAGCGGGTTTTGGAATCACTTGTGGGATAATTGGGGCTTGTGGGGATGATGATCAGGGAAGATTGTTTATAAATAACATGAACTTCCACAAAGTTGATCTTTCGAGATTGAGGTTGAAAAGTGGGCATACAGCACAGGTGGGTCTTTCTTGCTCGTTCCAGCCCAGGTTATAGTGTTTGCAGTTTTTGATATAGTAATTTAACTGGTCTTTGACTTAATTTTGAAAATTTTGATACAGTGTGTGTGCTTAGTTGATGAGTTGGGCAATAGAACAATGAGGCCATGTCTCTCAAGTGCCGTAAAAGTTCAGGTGATTCGACTTGAATTTAAAATTCTGGCATATTATGATCTGTAGCCAAGTAAATGTGAATCTTATTGTTCTCTAATTCTCTTCTCACCAGGCGAATGATTTGACTACAGCGGATTTGAAAGGCTCTAAGGTGAGGCATCCTTTTCAACGGCTGTAAGCCGTTTGTTGCATCTCAAGTGAATGCGTGTGTGATGTCGAACCATGTATTATTTCATGAACGAATTTGGAATTATTTTGACTAACTTCCATTGAGCTCACTGCTTGTCATGGTACAGTGGCTCGTGCTGAGGTATGCAATATTTAACATTGAAGTTATTCAGGCAGCCATTAAAATTGCTAAGCAAGAAGGTGTCTTTGTCTCGCTAGATCTGGCCAGTTTTGAGGTAATTTTACCTTTGGAAAACTTCAAAATATCCGAATATTAAATACGGGATTATGGGATAACTGTAAAAATTGTCTCTGAGGTTTCGAGTCACATTAAAAGAAAAGAAGCAAGATGGAAAAAAAGGCATTTTTCATAAAATTGCATATATCCTACTGACGTCTATAACTGTCATATATTATTACATACACAATCACCTCCGGTATGGCTTAGATGTCTCGTATTTCTCGAATATCAAAACATGGTGTAAAATCTTTTTAGGATCAGATTGAGATGAATAATAAGGGACACATTTACTCATAGATGTACTCTTGGTGAGTAAAAACTAATGATGAGGGGTAAATATTCGTAACTTCAAGAGAGAATTTTCGCTTTTTTGTAGTTAGGTCAAATTTCGCGTCGTTTCTGTAGTTAACCATATGAGATATCATTGACAAATAAGAAATCTATATACGTATATCAATCTTGGTGAAAAAAATGTACTAGACTGCTGCTGCTTTCTCTGGATTATTGAACTGTATTTTCTCCTAATATAGCAATCTTCTTATGGCAGATGGTGAGAAAGTTCAAGTTGCAACTCTTACAGTTACTTGAATCAGGGAGCATAGATCTTTGCTTTGCCAATGAGGATGAGGCTGCAGAGCTACTGAGGTAAAGTCGACTAAACTTATGTTGTAACATTTTTTTTTTTTTTCCTTTTATAAAGAGCTAAATGAAATTCAGATGATCTAATTGTGCATCGGTTATTGTTCTCTAGTGGTGAAGGCAAAGCCGATCCGGTGTCGGCTCTTGAATTTCTTGGGAAACACTGCCAATGGGCTGTAGTGACATTAGGCTCGAGGGGATGCATTGCAAAACACGGAAAAGAGGTCTATAGTATTGATATAACTTCCCCTTTTTCTTTTATCGGATGCAAGCATAATCATCGAGAGAGAAAATTTTGAAATCAGAAGCCGGCATATAAGTTTATTATTTTTAAAGCACTGCACATGGTAAGGTCACAAAACATGACAAATAGTGTCTTGTTTTAATTCATACTTGATAGCTTATATGGTTTATCCAATTAAAATACGAACGAAATATCTTCCAAAACTGCTCATAAACCGGTCACCTTTACTTTGTCTTGCAAAAAGTGCACCCTAAGGTTTCTGTTATTAGTTTAGACCCAAGTAATAACATCTGATTTTTTTTTTAACATTATATAACTTACAGTATGGATATTTTTATATAGGTTGCTCGTGTTCCAGCAATAGGGGAGTCGAAAGCAGTGGACGCAACAGGTGCAGGGGACCTATTTGCAAGCGGGTTTTTGTATGGACTTGTGAAGGGACTCTCCCTTGAGGAGTGCTGCAAGGTGGGGTCGTGCAGTGGTGGCTCGGTTACACGTTCTCTTGGGGGTGAGGTGACTCCCGACAACTGGCAGTGGATGTATAAACAACTGCAGACCAAAGGGCTTCCTGTCCCAGACCACAACAACCAGTACTTTGTGCGAGAGCTTTAACGATTTAATTGTATTTTTCTTTTTTAATAATTATTTGGACTGCTGATTCTGCTATTAATCATGTGGATGGAAGCATAAGGACAGTTATTTGAATGTCTGCATATTGGGGCAGTGCCTCTCCCCCCTCTCTCTCTGTCTCTCCTTGGTGTATGTGTGTGTCACAGTGTGTGTGTATTCAGTCGACGAGTGCTGCACGGTTAAAAGCCCGATATCTTAAAAGAAAACAAGAGTTTCCAAATTGCTACATCAAAGTCTTGTTTTGATATCCAGCTTCGTGATGAAAACAAGAGGTTCTACCGGTTTTTAACCGGTTGAAACGGTTCCTTACCGGTTTTGAGCCCCAACAGTACAATGCCTTCAACCGGACCGGTGTGCTAGCTGGTTCCTTGTCGAACCGGCCAGTCCGGTCCAGTTTTGAGAAGCTGGAAATCAATTGCCGAACCCCAAAAGCCGAAGTGAACATCTCAATGAGGCCTGATGAGCTTCAACGTCCCACATAATCCAAATCCCAATTCCCAAACCAATTCAACCAAAATAATTAATCTTAAACGCCCACAGATTATCATCATCATCATCGTCATAGTAAATATCTTGCCAATATTATCCGAAAAATACAAATGTAAATAAATCCACAGGCAAATCCCAGCTGATAGATAGATAGATGGAACATATTCCCACTTTCCCCCTCAACAACAGATTAAAACCAATTCCCTTCAGGCAATAACATCAGAAAACAACACAACTGAATTCCAACAAAAACCAAAAGAGAAAACTCATCAGATATCCATGGGAGCAGCAGCCCCCGTTCCCTGATCACCTGCCGCCTCTCCACCACTGGCCTCGGCCTCAGCCTCAGCCTCGTCTGCCGCCGGCTCCTCTCCAGCCACCTCAAACTCATCGACGAGCCCTTGTACAGTCTCCTGATCCAGCACGTGAAACGCCTCGCCCTTCCCAAGCACTGCAATCGTGCAAACGGAGCTCGACAGCTTCTCTCCCTGTAAGGTCTCGCGCAGCGCGAAGAGAGCATCTTTGATAAGGTCATCACGGGACGAGCCTGTAAAAGTCTCGAACTTGCGCTCGAGGTACGTCTTGGCAGCCTGGGACCTCGACCCGATTGCAAAAGCCTGGTATTCGAAATAGTTGCCACTCGGGCAGTTGTAGTAGAGGTGGGCCCCGGACTCGTCTAGGCCGCCCACCAGGAGGCCCACCCCGTATGGCCGCTTCCAGGACCGTTGTGTGCAGACCTGGAAATTTAATCGTTATTTTATTTTATTTATTGGTGATATGTTTTTTGGAGGGACTGAGACAAATTAAAATGAAGGGAACACTCGTAAGTAAAAAAATAGAACAAGTTCAGAAACATGAAGGCAAGATGGGTAAATCGAGAAATCAACATTCAATCATCCAGAAAATTTTTTGCACAGTTGATATTCCATCTAATCATTGATTTATTGCTTTCTAAAAGAAAAAACATCGCATTCATTCCTAATTAACCAGACCTCATCAGACTGAGCTATAGTACAAACTTTTCCTGGCGAACATTGAGAAACCACCAAAGTAGATAACTGATAATTTAGCCATCTTGTCTATAGAGATTAAAAATATGCTTTTGAAGATTTGAACAACATTTCTCCACTATAGCAATTTGCAATATGTATATAAAAGAGACTTCATTCTTTAATAAAACCCTTTTCACTAATCAAAACAAATTAGTTACATGTCTATGACAGGAAAAAAATAATCAAAACCAATGTGGGAGCTACAATGCAGTTCTTAATCGCGTTGTTCATTCCAAACAGAGAGACTGGATTTGTATTGTGTATTCACTCTTAGTTCAAAAAAATTAAACATAAATCACTATGTAAACTACATAAATACAGCAGAACAACTTCAGATTAAATGTTGACATGTCCACATTATAAGCAAACAGAAAAGAGCACGCAGTACCATGAAATAAGACTCAAGTGACATTTGATAGATAAACCTTATTTGCTACATATATGATTTATTGTTATCCCCAAATAGGTCAAGCAACAACTAATGTAGAGATACCCAGCAAAACATGGAATGAGCATCTAAGCCAACGTGAATAAACCTTGTCATCATAAACAAAAAGCCACAAAACTCAAAAAACTATGTACGAACTATGCCCAGTGCTTTACATTTTGGTTTCGAACAAAGTTATACCAAAACATTTAAGAACATTTCCCCATAATCACTATGCTTTAGAGTTTAGGTCAAATTGTCAGACAAGCTTTTACATGAGATCAATGAACTTTCTTTTAGGGTTCACTTTGAAAGAAACTTAGATGCAGGTTATAGCCATATAGTAGTCAACCCTACAAGGCAATCCTCTTGTTGGTCAAATCAACACGATACAGAATAGTCTTCTTGACTTCATCAATTAAGAACACAGAAAGTTTAAATATAGCCAGTCCTAACAGGATCTGTCTGAAATCCAGGGATAGCTTAATGATGTTTCTACTAGAGTCTAGACCTTCAGAATTTCTTATAAGAAACATTATTATTACCTTCTGGTACATAAATGCTACAACTAATAAACAAGCCATATAACAGCATATCATGAAATGAAAGCTTTCACCTAAGAATAAAATATGCTTCACATTAATCACTCATATGCACGCAACCCCTACAAGCCTCCTTACGCCAAAATGATAAGGCAAATTGATACAGAATATCAAGATTTCAACTTCATCTAATTCATTACTCTTCAAACTGACCAAGTTCAAGTCAGTCTTCTTTGTTATACTTGCCAATATTTTCCATTCTCGGTTTCAATATAAACTCTTATAAGCACAAATGCTCACAAACTGCACGCATCCAAAAATATATATCTCAATTTCAAAACTTCAATGGGCAACCTTTCATATAATAAATAGTAAAAAAAAAATAAAAATAAAAAACAAAGCATTTTTCTTATTCTAAAATACACTTGGTTGAAAGTTTTTGGAAACATCCCTCCACAAATTCCCATGCTAGTATCACTCAATCTAACCCCAAACTCTCTAGCATAGAATTTTCCCCAACTTTAATACAAACAATTAAATTTTTCAACAAATCACTTAAAAAATTTACTATAAATCCATATCAGGTTTCTTCTTCAGACTCTTTAACGAATTGTTCAAACTACTAGTCCACAATCTTGAACCCTAACTCTCAATTGTTCATAAAACTAGAATTGAAATTGATAGTATCAAAAACTAGTCAACCAAACACTACGAAATCAAACCTGAGCCTTGTCGGCCAGCTGAACAACAAGGCGGCCGACGGGGAGCGGCGACTCGTAGGTATAGGAATAATTAATGCACTCATTCCTCATGTATCTGGAAAGCACTCGGCCGTCCGCCGTGAGGCCGGCGATGGCGACGCCGATGTGGTCGTCGACCTTGAAGATCTTCTTCTGGTAGGAGGAGAGCTCCGAGCTGGCCTTGTTGACGCTGGCGAGCACCACGTGGGTCTTCGATCTCAGCCCAATCGCCGCGGAGCCCTGCTTCACCGCCTCCATCGCGTACTCCACTTGGAACAGCCGCCCCGCCGGCGACCACGTCGTCACGTCGGTGTCGTATTGATTTCTGAACATTTTGTAAACTCGGCTTCTCGAAATTACAGAGATGGGTGCAGTGATTTGTGTCTGCCTCTCTCAGTGTTTCAGTATCAGAGGAGAAAAAAGGGGGTTCGCTTTAGCTTTTTTCTCAAGACAAGAGTATGTAGAGAAATTATGGGCCAGAAATTTTGGGTCTGGGTCGATGTGGATACTCATAATTGGGCTTTTCGATTGTAGTATGGGCTTTATATTGTAGTATGGGCTTTTCTATTGCCGTCGGTTACCCACTCCTTTAGTGACTCGTAGAGCCACGGCTCCGGCCAGCCACAGATAGTCTATCTTTGTAGTCGCTGTCGATTTTGGGTTAAGGTGCGTAGAAGAAAAAATATTTGAAAAAACAAAGCGAAATGTTGGAGGTTTGGTTATGTGCAAAAGAAGTATGATAAGAAAGAAAAAGGAAGAAGATAGTGTGAATAAAAGTATCTCATGTAATATTATTAATATTATTTACCAAATTTTTAATAAGGGGAGTAATTTTCTCTGTATTGTTCGTTGTAGCTACAGTAATCCAAGAGGTCTTCTAAATGTCTATATATATATATATATATATATATAATTGCTAGCATATGAACATTAAATTAAACCTATTAAATTTTACATAGCTGGCATTTCTAAGCATTTTCTCGCCTAAACCGTTACTATTCACTATTACTAGTACAGATCCCGTGCGATGCACAGGGTGCACAAAATTAAGGTCATTTATCAAATCTTATAATTATATAAATGAATAAAGAAAAATGTACGGGATATATATAGTACGTGACCGGTAATAGGCCAAAATGTGAACACGGGTGATGCACGGAGTGCACGATTTTAAGGTCATTTATTAGTACAGAGTTCGTGCGATGCACTGGGTGCACAATTTTCTAGTATGAGTAATACAAATACATACCGTATGCACGGGACAGAAGCAATAAATGAGTTATTTCCACAGAGCTTGCCCGTTAAGTAGCTCCTGGACACGGGTGCACAATTTGTAGTACGTACTATAAAATAAGAACAAATTTCCATACAATTAGATAATAAATTAGATAATAAATAAAGCTTTTTTTATTTAGTAAAGATTTTACGTACTTTTTTTTAATTATCTAATATTATGAGATTTTTTTTGTTAAACCGATTTGATGGGATATAATACAAATACAATTAGAGGATTGAACAAAATCAGAATAGATTTCTATACAATTAGATAATAAGAAGGAATTAGATAAAGAAAAGAAGAAATTAGATAAAAAAATTTGAATCTACATTTTTTTTAGTATAGATAGACTTTACGTACAAATTTTGACTTCACCGATTTTATGAGATTTGTTTTGACAAAATCAAAGACGAACACTGAAAAATGTTTCTATTAACATTTACAATGTGTATTTAATGTTTTTATTTTGGCAAATTATACTTTTTAAGTGTGATATATAAATATTAAAAATACTTAAAATATTTTATAACATCTATAAAAGCATCTAAAATATTATATATTATTCACAAATATTGTTTGAAGTTACCTAAATTTTTGTAAACTACCCGTAAGGAAAAATATGTTTAAAAATTCTTCATTTAACCTCCATATATGTATATATAGAGAGAGCAAATGTGTAAAAAAATTTATACAAATAATATTTAAAAGTATCTTAAATATTAGTAATTAGACAGGTGAAATTTAGATTTTTAAAAAATCTATATAGATAATGGATTTATAGTAGTAATTAGACTTTTCTTTATTTACCTTTAAAGTTGTTACGATAGATGAGGGATGTGATTTTTTTTGACTCATGGAGATGGAATTTTATAAGCTAGTTTATGAAATTTTTTTAAACTCGTCCATATCTATGCGATGAGTTTTTTAAGCTGGTTATATAAACTTAAAATTGTAAAAAAAAAAAAAAAAAAA
>CACSLK010021934.1:712352-723775 GCA_902706635.1 Striga hermonthica | reverse complement strand
CATGTGTACGCAAGACTCTTAAAGAGGGAGACAAATTTGTTTGCAAGTATTGCAAGGAGGAGATTCCAATTGTTATACTAAGGTTTCGGATTTATAGCATTAGCTATTTTTCACTATTTTTACAGAAAATCTGGACATATTTTTTTTATAATTTCGTAATTTTTATTCTTAAAATTCAGGTATAAATTGATTTTAACTGTTGGAGACATTACGGGTATTGTTACTGTTTGTTGCTGGGACCGTGTTGCAAAGGAAATGGTCGGAATTTGGTCGACAAAGAATACCCGTAATGTCTCCAAAGTTGTGAATAAAAAGGGACAGCTTGGAACATATAATGGTCCTTTTCAAATATCACGCTGCTCCTCAGACCCAATTTTAATCAAAAGATTTGGTCCGCTCAGACTACCTCCACAAGTAAGGAATTTATATTTAAAATTCTGACTACTTATGAAATTATATTTAAAATTTTGATTGCATTTTTTTATTTGTTTTAAAAATTTTTTCCTTAGAAGGTGAAGTCAACACTCCAATTAAAAAGATAAAGGATGGTCATGAAGATGTTACAAACAAGCTGAAAAAAAAAATAATTTTTTTGAAAGTGACTCCATCAATGCAAAGAAGATCAACAAAAGTCAAGGTTAGTCACTGTCCCATGTCGGCTTACTATTGAAAATTCTTGTATTTAGTCATAGACAGTTGTATGTGGCACTATCTAGAGTCACGAATCAGAGGGGTCTGAAGATAAGATTTGTGGGGATGAAGATTGGGATGATAGAAAAACCACGAACATTATATATAAAGAAGTTTTTAATAATATTTAGATTAAATATTTTGTTATGATTTTTACAATGTTTTTCTCTTTTTTTTTACCTCTATCATATGGTTTTCCATGCAAATGCACGGGTCAACATCTAGTATATTTTAAGGAAAGTGTTAATAATTACAATCTATATATATAATTGTTGGCAAGCTTCAATCAATTTTATTCAGTAAGCAATTAATAAAAATAGGATTTCATTTAATAAAAATCTTTATAACCAACATTCAAATGACAGTTACACAAGTAAAATTTAATAATTATTAAATTTTTATTTTGTAATAGGTTTTGAAAATTTAAATTTTTCTGAATATACAATATTAAATTATTTTACAACTAATATTCATATTTTGTATTATAGTTATACCATAACAAAAAAAAAAATAATTTATATGGAATTTCAATAATATATATATATTATACATTTACATATAGTCAAATTTTAAAATCTAATACACACTGTATCTAATTTAAATTTTTAAATATCATATACGTACATTGTATAAATTTTTGTTTCCCTCTGAGCATGTGCACAACATCGAATACTAGTAGTCATGTATTACCTTACTTCTTGTGATGCATGGACGAACAATATGCACTGTACATAATAATAATAATAATAATAGTAATAATAATAATAATAATAATAATAATAATAATAATAATAATAATAATAATAATAATAATAATAATAATAATAATAATAATAATAATAATAACCTCCATGCATTATGTTTTTTGTTGAATAATGATATGTAATTACAAAATTATTTTAAATTGTATTTTGCAATTTGATTAATATAATTGATATAGTATATAAGCTATTTCTCAGATAGTCGGTTGTTAGTTGGCCGATAATATTCGAGATAATTACCCCACGGACGAATGCTTTTGATTGTATTTCCCATAAAACAAATGATTGTTTTTTATTCCCCTAAAATTACCTTACAGATTTGTATTCCATATTGAAAGATATTTTATTTGGCATTAGTTCGTCAGTTCGAACAAGCACCTGGAACCACAGAAATAAAGGGGAGATCTTTATTTATTTTATTTCCTTAATTAAGCTTATTTTATATCCCATATATAAGATTGTGTAGATCTTATTATGGTATTACATATTGTAGGAGATCGGACGTGAGAGAGATAAAGAAGAGAAGAGGCGTGCATGGATAGGGATCAAAGAGAGAGAATAAAAGATTTACTTGCCAAAGATATGCTATTCTTATGGAAAGAAATCAAGCATGGAGTCTATGTCTTGTTGAAGACTTCAACCCTAACGAGTTGATATAAATACCCTAGAGGAAGCTCCAATTGCGGTTGCTGAAATCAGAAAGATTTTTAGAGCAATATTGAGCTTCGTGATTTTCTATTCTATTCAGTATGTACACAGTTCAGTTCGAGAGTTCTTACACACTCAAGAACTGAAGCTGTTTTAGTTTGTTTTTCTTCATGTTCTTTCAAACAATTTTTTGTATTACACTTAGGGAGTAAGTGTAGCATAAAAAGTCCACGGGACGTGGCCGGAGAAATAGTTGATAGGATCGTGAGTAGTGTTGGCTAGGCTTGAAGGGAGTTTGAGTCTTTGTAAATCCAAACTATGTTTGTGTTCGATCTATCAATGAAAGAGCTCTGAGGGGAAGTGAGATGCTTCCCTGAAGAGTTTTTAAATCTTCAGTTTATAGCTTCCGCATTCTACAATTCTTAGTTTAGTTTGTACTACAATTAGCGTACTCCGTGATAATTGTACATTTCACATATCTATATCTTATTTAATACTTATCGAACCACTTCATCATCACTCCTCATTTCTCTTCAATTTCCATTCATTCACAGACACTCTAACTTCCATTCATTATTTTCCTCTTCCAAAATCTAAAATCTTCAAACCCCAACCGGCCAATTAAGCAGAGTGCGAGATTCAGAGGCCCCACGCCTCGCCGCGCGCCGCCTGTTGTGTTCCACTCTGGGATTTTGATGCAGCAGATAGCATATGAAACTTGTGTTCAGAGAACACAACAAATCATATTTGTCGAGATATGCTAATGCAATCTCGTCGGCATCAGATTTCAGAGAAGAAACCTACATGGGCCAAGAGATAACATAGGTTATTTGTGGTTTAATTTTGTGTATGAATATAACAATTTGTGGCTTTATTGTATGTATACGATATAACAAATCGACAATTTGTGGGTTTATTGTATGAATTCAATTATAGCAAATCGTGGGTTTATCTGTATTTTAATTGTGTACGAATATTGCATATTTGTTCTGAATATTTAAATATATTGGATTATATGAATGTATTTTATTTTTGTTATTTTTTTACTTTTTTGGTTTTGTTATTTTGTGATGGTTTTTTTCTATGTTTTCTTAGATATTTTTCATAGTTATAGGTAAATTAATGGTTTTCATTTTGTTTATTTGTGTTCCAGGTCCTTTCCTTTAATTCGTGATAATTATGAAGGATTGCAGCCGCTGCAATTTTTGTTTTCCGACGGATGGTCGTCTTTTTATACTAGAAATTTCATATAGGGATCAATTTGTGATAAAAAATTGTTTCTCGTCCAAACGACATTACTGTAAATTATAAACGTGTATGTGTCTTTTAGCCATAATATTCTGACTATAAATTCAATCATGGCAATTTATGAAATCAAAATATTTTTTTCAAGCAACTTGAATAACTATATGACTGCGTTTGTTTATTGGCGGCTTTAAAATAGCTTTTTTAACTATTTAGCTGTTTGACCATACATAATCAGCTAAAAACAGCGTTTGGTAAATAGCTGTTGTAACCAACATTTTTGGTGTAATCCGCCAAAATAAAATATGCTGCTTTTTGCAGCGTTTTGGCTTAGCGGTTCCAGATAAAAAAAATTAAAGTAACCCTCTATACATCTCACAATTTCAAGAAAAAAAAAATAATCAAAATCATGATTTTTTTTTATTCAAACCCATATAAATAATATTTAGTCTCACGATTTTAGGAAAAAGTAATCAAAATCTTGATTTTTTTTATTCAAACCCATATAAATATTATTTAGTTTTGATATACACTTACCAAGTTTGAAAAAAAAATATTATGTCTAATACCAAGCCTAACCTAGAGCAAAAATGAATATATAAACAACTTTCTGAATCATAGATTTTTGCCATGTCAACATCCGAACCGTAAGAATCTGTCACTTAGGCTCAATATGTCTTGAATTAATATACATGGAGGAATGAGTTAAGATAACTCAAACAATCAAATCCCCATATCCCCATCCACATATATACAGGGGCGGACGCAGACATTTAAAAGTAGGGGGGAACAATATAATTTTACGAATGTGCGATAGTCGGGAATGGTCATGCCAACATCAACATGATTTTCTTGGTCTTTTCCTCGACATTTCTTTCATCGGCAACACTCGTACATTTTCGTTTATAATATAATAAATCTCCATAACTAATATGACAAATAATAATAACATTAGGTAAAAACTTAGAAATGAGTGACAAGAACAATTAGAAAGTAATTCTAAAACTATAATTACAATTATACAGATAACTAAAAAATTATATATAAAAAAATGCACAACAACTACGAAATAACTTTTAAGATTCTATTTTATCAAAATTATGAAAGCCCTATATTAAAAATTACATTAATTTTGAAAACTCACAAATACAAATTTAGGATTATAAATATTAAGAAATAATTAAATAAAACATACATTTTGAAATAAAAATTGGTAGCCAATGAAGAAGTAGAAGTTCAAACCACTTTATATTTTTTACATTTTTTTTTCCTATAATTTCTTTAGTTCTATCGTGTATCTACGAGAGAAAGGAAAAGGAAAGAATGCAAAGTGAGGTGAGTGAATGTGAGTACAAAATGTTCACTGGGAAGATAAGAAATTTGCTATAACTTTCTAAATTGTAGTGGGACCCACAAAAATTAACATAATTAAAATATGTATATTAATTAGGTGGACTTTTTGTATTGGGGCCACAAGAACTAACATAATTAATATATATATATATATATATATATATATATATATTATATGCATTACAAGTTCAAACATTACAGGGGCACTTGCCCCTGCAGGCCCCCATGTGGGTCCGCCACTGCATATATATAAATTCAAAACATGATGAGCTTAAGTGGCAGACTCGCATTCTTCGGGATCCTATGTGTCAAAATTACATGTTTCGGTACTAGGCTTGGGTAGATTTTAATTTACTTCCAATCCAAAAATAATTAGGTCCGGACTATCCATAATATGTTGATTATTTATAGTCATGTTACATGTATTTGCATTTTAATATCATATCTTATTATAACCACTGAATTGTAAATGTGTTTAAAAGTTAATAATTTTTGTACTTTTTTAACAGTTTTACATATATAATATATTGTATTAATCATCTCTTGATGAGTTTCGATTTAACATCCATATTGTATGTTTGAAAAAAAATGATATTTATCTTTATAATAAGGGAAATTAAATCGTAGGATTTGACTTTTAGTTATTGTGTCACAATAAAGCCTGAATTTTCAACTTTTGCATTTGAGGGTTCCAATATTAAGTTATTCTCAATTAAAGGCTTACTCTTACATTTTAGTTCTCAATTTAAGGCACCAACTAACTTTATGTTTTTACATATATAAACTAAAATATTAATATATATTTTAAATAATTATAAATATCTTTAGTAAAATTACTTTAATTTATGTATCTAAATAATTTATTTTTTAATGTTATTCTCATATTTAGATTAAAATTAAGTTAAAATTTATTTTTTTAACTTTTAAAATAAATTTCATTGAGCCTTTGATAAATATAAATTATGAAATAATTATCTTATTAAATAATTTTATTAAGATATTTAATATATTTTATTATAAGTGTTTAAAAATATTATTTTTTTAAAAACTATTGTGATTTACATAATTATGTCAAAATACAAAGTGAGTTGGAGCCTTAAAAATTGAAAAGTAGAATGTTAAAGTAGGTTTTATATTGAGAATAAGTTAAAAGTGAAACTTAAAAATGTAGACCGTATTATGACACAATACCCAAAAATCAGACCCTACAATGGAATTTTCCTTATAATAATAATAAAATTATTTTTTAATATTAATTAAAAAAAATATAATTATTTATCAATTAATATATTATATTTCAAGTAGTTTTATTATATAAGTTATAAAAATTACTATAATATAACATATGTAAGTCACACAAATAACAAATGTCATTCTAAAATATATAATAATATATATTTTTTGTATAAAAGTAAAAAAATAAAATTTAAAATAATTTTTCTCATTAATTTTAAAATTTCAATAATTTTTTAACAAACACCCGTGTAATACACGGGGACGGGATGTGTACTAATAATAGTCCTTAAAATGATGAAGATTGTTATAAATAGAATAAATACTTCACATAAAATAGGCTAAATACGTTCACATAAATAAACAAAAAACTAGCGCTTTGGCTATTTTTGATCAACTGGCCATGAGTGCAATGATATACAGCTTTCTCGTACCAAAAAGGAATCAGAGGCGAATATAAAGTTCAATAGGTATGGGGGCCATTGGCTATATATATATATATATATCTACTTTGTTGCTTTAGATCTTAATTTCTTCACATCATCATAATTGGTTCACTCATTTATTCCTTTAGATCGGATTCCTTAATTTAATCCGTTTAATTAATAAACAGTGTTTACACAAAAAAAAATTGTGAAAATGTGAAGTAACTAATTTAAAACTTTTAAAAGAGACTACTATACATTATCTTTAGGAGTGAGCAAAACCGAGTCGAAATTGAAAAACGCACTGAACGAGCTATTCAGTGCGGTTTTTTAAGAGTTCGATTATCGATGCGGTTTGAATTTTGGAAAATCGCAAATATTTCGGTGCGGTTCGGTGTGTCCGAATAGTGCAGTTTTAACGGAACCGCACCGAATGTCTTAAACTATCACTTTTTTGTTTATTAATAAAATTTCACCTTAATTTTGACACTTTTACCTACATTACATTAATTGGTGGTTATCTTTTTTAATTTCGATTAACCGAAAATCCGCACCGAACCGATCCGAAATTTTTCGGTTCTGTATTTCCTTCTATTGCGGTGCGTTTCGGTGCAAAAATTTTAAAGATTCGATTTTCAATTTTTTTCGGTGCGATGCGGTTTTTGACCGAACTGCATCGATGCTCACCCCTAATTATCTTCGCACCGATGCTCACCCCTAATTATCTTATTATATTGGGGAGATGATACGGTACCTGTTACGGAACCATTCTGTCAAGATTTGTAATCGTTAGATCATCATGTAACCGTCAGAGATAGTTGATCTAACGGTTATAAACCCGACAGAATAATTTCATAACGGGACAGGAACATTTCCCATTATTATATGGGGAGTATATAGAAACAATATTGATTGAATTGAAAAGCATTTATTATGCACATAAAACAAAAGATGGTGACATGCATGGTCAATAAGACCATCCATTATACCCCTTTCTTCTTTCCAGCATTGATATGCCAATAATGGCCCCAAGTGATGACATTTTTCTTTTTGTAAAGCAGAAGCATTTAACTACAGCCATGGGCACCACTTTTTACACTACTTAATTTGATTCTATTGTTTGAATTTTAAATACCATAAGTTTGCAGCGTTTTAACATGGTTCCTCAACATGCTTCGCTTTTCTGCTTTTAATCTGTTATTTGTGTTTTGTGGTCGAACAAGTGCAAATTTGATAGAACAAAGCCTTAAAAAAGGGCTATATTTAAATATAGCCAAGTTACTATTTTCATTCACCCTCTTATATTACTTTAGAACGTGCTGAACCTAAATGGTAGACTCGCATGCTTCAGGATCCTATGTGGCAAAATTACATGCTTTGTTATTAGACTTGGGTAGATTTTAATTTACTTTCAATCCAAAAATAATTAGGTTCGGATTATCCATAAATATGTTGATTATTTATGGTCATGTTATATGTATTAATTGTATTTTAATATCATTTTTTATTATAACCATTGAATTGTAAATGTATTTTAAAAGTTAATATATATTTTTTTTTCTATCAGTTTTACATATATAATATATCACATTAATCATTTTCTGATGAACTTTGATTTAACATCCATATTGTATGTATAAAAAATAAATTATATTTATCTTTATAAAAATAATAAAATAACACATGTAAGTCGCACAAGTAACAAGTGTCATTCTAAAATATATAATAATATATATTTTTTTAAAGTAAATAAAATTTAAAATAAATTTTTTTCATTAATTTTAAAATGCAAGAATAATTTTTTAACAAACACCCGTGTAATATATGGGTGTTGTACTAGTAAACGTTTATTACTATATAATATAGAGAGATAGATTTACTTGAAATATTATTTAAATTCCCGATTAAAATTTTTGAAGTTGCTATTCTTAGTACTTGTTTGTTAAAAATGGCGGCTTAATGAAAATTTGAATTCAAATTTGAAAAAAAAAAATTGTTTTCGATAAAGATATTGCGTAAATCTTAATTCTTAAAAATATGGGCAATGATTTCCTTAAATGCTACAGGAAAATTTGACCAATAATAAAAAAGAATCTTGAAAATCTTGCTTTCAAATAATTTGATCAATCATTTTCATAATTTTTTTCGGTCAAACGTGTAAATTTGGTTACAAAAGTTCAGTCAACCATTTAAAGAATAACGCATTTGAAATTTTTTGAAATATTTCCAAAAAGTCATGTCAACTTAATTGTTAAATATTTTTTTATCCTTATTTATTTATCTACAAATGTCATATTTTATTCACAACTAAAAATTCATATTTATTTAATAAAAAATATTAATTTTGAAAAGTAATTTTTATATTTAGGATCGTTCAATTTAATTGATAATTTTTTATGTTTGTATTTATCTAATTACAAAATCTTTTAAAGTTTAGAAAGAATCTCATATTATGTAGACTTTTGGTACCTATTTTTGTGTACACATCCATTTTCCATCTCATATCCAAATTACAAATTGTAATGTGAATCTTAAATATCTCATATTTATTAAATATATATATATATATTTTTTAAAAGCGCGACGATGCATATAATTAATTTTATCATATATCATGTGTTGGATGTTATTGACCATTTGGTTGGGGACACTCATTATATTCAAATAAACGGTATATAATTTTTCATATTTTGTATTGCTGCTATGAAATAATGAGATGTTAAATATAAAATTATGTTTAGAATAATTTTTTAAAAGTATTTCAAGTAACAAGCTCGTCCGTGCATCGCACGAGATGCACAGTAGTTCGTTTAACACAAATTTTTATATGAGTTGACCTAACTATTAGAGGTCAATTCGTCATATTTGGAGAACAAAGTACGCATCTATACTTAAATATCATGTTGCATCAATTCACTACTAAATATTGAAATTATTTGTGTGAAATTACATAATATAGGAGAGACATGACCAATTAATGGGTCGAACCGATACTGATTCTAATTTTTTGCTGAACTAGAACCAGTCTAGTAATAACAATGAGCCAGTTCAATGAACCGACAAACATCGGTTCGAAACCGAGATGACGGGCTGGGGTCAAACCTAGAACACTCGGTTTCTATTTCGGATATATGTGTAACCAACCCACTATTAAGGTTTCCGTCTTCGTTATTGACTTCATGGGGGGTGAGGGGTGGGGGTGACTTTGGCTTAGTTAATATATTATAGGTTAAAATATTTTTTTTTATTAAAAAATAATATTTTAAGTTATAATATGTAAATTAAGTTGTCTACGTATCACTTATCTTAGAAATCAAAATTCTCGTTGTCACTTACCTTACTTGCTTTGCTGAAAGAAGATGGTATGAATCGTTCAACGTTCTATTAATCTTAGTCGTCGTCGTCGTCGTAGGTTTCGCCAGTTCCAGTACTCGCACTAAGATCATTCAGCTCTTCATTATTCTCTTCAGTTATCATAGTTCTTTGTGCCCTTCTCTCGGCCTTCTTCCAATAGCTCAACAACATGTGTGCCTCTAAGGTTTTTGGCGTTAACCTCGACCGTCGTGCATCTAGAGTATATCATTCCTCACTAAATGTTTGTTCGAGTGCATGATAACAAAAATCTCCTTGGCTATCAAGCATGGAACATAAGATGTGGTCTTAATTTGTTACCACCAATATAAGACATCGAGTGTTACAGGCAATGTAGGTGTCCTGGTCACCGTAAGTATAAGAACAACGATAAAGAAGTGATCGAGTTTAGCAAATTCAGCTTTAGTTGTAGGGATTGAATGATAAAGCCCAATCATTGAAGTTTGTGCCAAACTACGCCATTTGTTGAGAAAAAAGGGAAGAAGAAAAAGAAGTAGAAGAACATAAAATGATGCCAGATTTTCCTCGAGTCTAATTGTTGTTTCCTTAAACAAATCATATAACAAAGATTTTACTTGCTCAATGAGCAGCCACGGGTTAGGCCGTTCAACTATATGAATAACATCAATGAAAAGTGGGAGTTAATACATAAGTTCATAATCAGTGTGGAGTTGGTTGAATAATTCACTCTAACATATAGACAGATCTGACAAAGTCACAATTAGAAAAAAAAATAATTTTTTGCTTACTCGACGAGTTATCGTGGGTTAGGTCTTTCACTGATGGCCGAGACATCCATGGGAAGTGGGAGTTGATACATAATATCATAGTACATATTAAGTTGGTTGAGCCATTTCACGTAATGACAAATCTAACAAAGATGCCATTAAAAATATATCAGGAATAAATAAATAATATTGTAACCATTTACTTAATATTTCTCTTACATTCACCATGTTTTTCAGGATCACTAATAAAAATATCTCTGAAACCCCATATTACGGCTACACATTGACCTACAACAAGTTGAGCGGTAGGATAATAAATACTGTAAAGTACGTTAGTCACATTGTGATTTTTTTTTTAAATATTTCAAAAGTGTTTGACATTTTAACCAATCATAGTGACTAACGGTGACATCACAGTCATCTTTACATTTACTCATCTTACAAAATTCATCTAATTGAGCACAACATGGAGACATTTTATTTAACATATTAAAAGTTGAGTTCCAAGGGTAAGAACATTTAAAACACTAATCCAACAATATTCGTGAATCGACGCCTCTCTCTCCGCGACCCCTAAACCCTTTCTTCTTCTCGTTGCAAATTTTCATGAATCGACGCCTCTCTCTCGGTTTTCTTCCTCTCCAGTAGTCCCCCCTCGCTGCCCGACCCTCCTTGATGCCGCGACCCTGCTCGCCTCTGGTGCCGGTTGTCTTGGTGGTTGCCAACTCTAATTTACTTTCTCCGGAAATCGGGTTAGGGTTCGCCATTGATGGCCACTTCGGTGCTGAGGAGGGACCTTGGGTCGTGGTGATTTGGGCCAGGGTCGGGTGCGGCCTTGTCGGTCCTCTTTCTCAAGTTGGAGGTCTTGGGTTTATCAGGAGGTTCTCTCCCCGAATTAGCCCCCGACGGAGTGCTTTCCGGTCGCCGCGGGGTGCTGGAGCTGTCGGACTGCTATGTTCTTTTTTGCC
>CACSLK010021934.1:647522-662188 GCA_902706635.1 Striga hermonthica | reverse complement strand
AAAAAAAAAAAAGAACTATCAAATGTAAGAAATAAGAACCTGCACGTGTCCAGGCTCCGCGGGCTACCGGCTTGCAATTTCCTCATCAGTTAAACCCTTGTGCACAAAATGGATAGTGTTATGGTAAAACAATGTCACTGACATCAAACTTCAACTTTAAGAGCAAATCTTGTTGTCAGTTGCTAAAGGCAGATGTGAGCAGGCAGATTGTAAATTACAATTAATATGACAAGCTAACCAGAAAGCACCTTCTTCATCCACCAATACCTCAAACAAAATCAATAGAAGAGAAGTAATAATCACAAGAGATATATAAAAAGTACAAAAAATCCCAGATGAGAAAGGTATCACACTCCACAAAATGATTGGTATCCCAGAAGATAGTCCAGTATCCAATAATAAGTATGCTAATCCATAAAGGGACAACAACTAAATAAGTAAGGCTCAAAGTAATGTCAAATCAAAATACACTGTGAACATAAAGACATAAACAAAAAGTCTAAGTTTTAACAATACATTGCTCAAGCAAAATCGTACGGGTCCATTATCCAAAGTGAAACACACAATAGGCTCTTTCAGGAAAGTATAAAGACACCAATTATTGATTATCAAACTTCAAACTCCACAAAAAAAATGTGAGTTTCTCAATAATAGTTTCTCTTTACATAATTACAAAATTCACACAAACCTAGAAATGTGAAACAATCAGACTTGTGAGATTGATATATCTCTTTTGATAGAAAGAATAGCAATCTCAACATGGGTATAGATTTTTTTTTTTTTTTTTTTCAATAGCACATTCTTAAGTTACTGCAAAACTAATGCATTCAAGTAATGTCTTAAGAAAAAAGTTAAACCTTCTCTTTTTGTAATCTGATCATAGGACGATCTCATACGATTTATTACATGTGTGAATCTCTTTAACCACATGCTTGGTCTAAAGTGTGCTCAATTAAGTTAAAATCTTAGCTCCACCTAGAAGATTTCTAAAATAAAATAATAACATAAGTTTATAAGAGGGAATAGAAAAGGATGCCTTTTTTTTCTCCTCTGAGCAGCATTTCCATTTAAGGGTGTAAACGAACCCACTGATACTTCCCTTCGATTGTACGTCCCTCACTATATCATAGTTGTACGATTGTACCTGAAAATAATACAACACCACATTCGACCAAATCATAACTCCTTTGCCCTTTTTAGTTACGGGAATAATCAATTGGGGCTAGCAAGGCATGCATTTTTCGGGCTCAACAGCTTACGGTGCGCACGATGAGAACATATGGAAAGATGTTGTATGTTTACGGCCTATATCCCGTCGTTAAATTTAGTCTTTTATGGATAGAAAATTTTTCCAACATTTAAATTATCAACAATGAAATTGACAAAAAAAATAAATAAATAAATAAATAACACCAACAAAGGGTAGTTTTCCTCAATTTACATCTTAACTATACTTTTTTTTTTAAAATCTTGTAAAAATATATGATAAAAAAATAGAATACCAAGTAAACTACCAAAAAATGAGTTTCTTAGACCTTATAATTCAGTTTTTCATAGGTAATCATACCTATTTCCGATCGCAAACTCAAAAAGCGTGTCAAAGAATTTACACACAGTGTGCACAATAGTTAGAATGCAGGTGCTATTTATGCTTTAAAAATGCTATACATGCATACATATGTAAGTTAAATGGCATGCTTTTTCAAGGAAATTCATGATTTATTATGTTTGCACATGTTTATGGCATTTATTTTAAGCCACACATTTCGTGAGTTGTCATCAAGCATGACAATTAAAAGTACTGGATAATAATAGATATTATATTTAACACCAAAACTATTGAGTTTGAGTAGTTATAATTTAAAAATATAAAACAAATCACAGGATTGCATTTTCATTGCGTTGAAATGGAAAACATGTGAAAATTACAGCGCATTAATTCTCTAGCACCATGAACCTGAATATATTACAAATATAAGAAAAATAACTAATGTACATACCAAAATAGAACTTATCAACAGAAACAGAATAATGAACAATATATATTGCAAGCATCTGATTGAATTTCACCTCCATCAACTCCTTCATTTTGGATGCCACCTCAAAACTTTGTGTTCATCGTTTCTTCTTGAATAGGATTTCATGACCTTACAAAAGCATCTAGTAGAGGGCAAAAGTTTTGATAACATACCTCAGTAATTTGAAGAGCTCGTTCAGTTTTCTGCAACTTGGGCTTGTGGTTGTCAATTATCTTTTGAAGCTGTTAAATGAAAAAAAAAATAAAAAATTCAACAATTATCATGCCCATACACAGGTTCACTATATTATGCATCATTACACAAAGATTGTGAACAAGATATTAAATATTTATTGCAAATTAAGATTACAGATTTCAGATATCAAAAGATACAAAAAATACAAGATCTACATATAGTGAACCTGTGTATGGGCATGATAATTGTTGACAGGTTCATGCCCATACACAGGTTCACTATATTTATTGCAAATTCAAGTTGTCAACAGAATCAATATAAGCACATCAAAAGAATGAACTGTATTTTAAAATTATAGTCTAAGCCTTATTTAAACTGATCAACAGATATTATACCAGTTACCTGATTCTGATTGAGCAAAGAAGAATGAGTTCACACATTGAAAAGAAAAGAGTTCATAAGTTAAGCTCCCCACCTAGAAAAATATGTTCAGAGAATAGGAGGAAATCGACCTCAAGAACCGACACCAGTTGCGACAACACCATTCATATACTAACCATAGTAAACTGAGAATAAAAGCTTCATCTTTATTAGTACTCAAGAATGAAATACATCAAATAAAATTGGTACAATGCACCAGGTGAAGTGCACCATTTCTTGATCTACACTACAGATGATATTTGCAGTTGAGGCCCTTGAGCGCAAGGAAACATTTCTGCCCAGTTCTCCTGCACCAAAAAACACAAAACAAAAAAAAAAAAGGCTATTAAGTTCAATAATTCAAGATTAAGAACAAAATTTTCAAGAAAATGATCCTTATAGAAAGTTTTCCAGGCTTCCAAAGCTAAAGTACCCAATAAACCAGCGTCTATCGCCCTTATGAACATGATATCCAACTAAATTCACCACAGTGTCTAGATAAATGAAGCCAAGAGACATAACAAGATTCGGACCTGATACCTTAAATTCTTAGTAGTTGAGGACCCTATTTCCATCAATGCTCGCCAATTAGATTAAGCTGTAAGGAAACCAAGAAAACTTGATAAATATCCATAATATATGCATTAAGAAACCAATTATCTTTTTTTTTTTGGACGAAATGGAAGTAATTGCTACCCACGTCTCAATGCTTCACCGAAACCCAGATAGGTAATGTAACCCCATGGTCAGCCTTCAGAAAACAAAGGCATCATCCTCTGTCGATGATGCTCATATCAGTTGATACTGCAAAGACGAATAAGAGCAGCTTTACTTATAACCAGCATATATGACACTGAAAGTCTCAAACAAAATAAACAACTGTTATTAGAAAAACAAAGATTTAATACAACCAAATCTTTAACCATTCTTTAAGATATAGGCAAATCCAATAAACCTCACCTTGAACATGTCGAATACAACTTCGCTCTAGCTATTTTTAAGCACACTGCATCTGTTGGGATTAAGAAGACATGTGAAATCAACACCACAGATGTTGCCATGATAGTTGCGGTGGCTTATCCACTACATAGAAGGACAACACATCCGAGAACAGGAACTCTATAAACCAAAATTTTGACTATAATACAAATAGCCAAAACCGAGTTACAATCGAGAAAAAATTTACATCAGTGTACTGATGAGAAGGGTATCATAATCCTTTTAAATTGTTCAACGATTTTCTAGTCAAATTGTTCAGAATCCAAGCTCCATTTCGTTGTCTATTTTTGGTTGTATGATGATCGAGCATGGAAAAAAGATGAGCAATAAGAACATAAGTCTGTACCATACATATGCAAGCAATGTAGACAAGCCCACAATATCTGAAAAGCAACCATAGAAGAAAGTCCCATTTCTGACGATCCAACGCAACTTAGAAATGATTTCAGTTATTATAGTTATTATTCCTAATTTTTATCATATAAATTATTCAGATAAAAATATAACCAGTGTAATCTTGAGTGCGTGAACCACATAGTGCCGGCAAGCCACAAGAGGAGCGTAAAGAAGCAGAATAAAAATCGACAGTAAAACAACTCTCCCAGCAAAATGAGCTTATATTTGATGCTGAACAGAGGCAAATAATCAATGAACAATAAAGCATAAGACTTCAAACAATACTTAATGCATAAGGATTGAGAAAACTTAAATCTGAAACTCACAGTGAGGAGAAGATGTAATCTCGAGAGATGTACGACTGAACATCTCGACTCAAAATTCGGAGGGAATTTTGTTCTTGCTCGAATTTGATCGCTAAATTCCTCGTCCTAGGGTTCACCATCCGGGTCTGTCATTAACGAAAGGAGAAAAGGATTCAAACGTCGTCGTCGAGATTCTCGCCATCGGAGGCCGAGGAGTCACCGACGATACCACCGTCATCAGTCCAAGCTGCCGACCATTGCACCATGGAGTTGCGTCGCCCACCTTGCACCGGGCCTAACTCACTCTGTCGTCGGCTCGCCTCTCTAGTCTCTACTATTTTCCCTCTATTTGTCTGTCGTTGGCTCGCCGCCCCGCCGGTCTCCCTCTATCTCTCTATCTCCAATCACTCCAAACTGATTTGTTAGAGGACTGATTATTATTTTCTGGCCCAAACGAAAAACTTATACATACACAGGGAAAAAAATGCACATCATCTCTAAACCTCCAATTTTGGTTTTTCATCAGCCTCCTCACCGGCCTCATCATTAAAGTGAAGAATGTTATTTGCTAATAAAATACAAAGATAAGGCACCCATTAATGATGTAGCTTGCAGAGATTTATAAGTGTTTTAAAATATAGTACATTTCAAGGCCAACTAAACAAGGCTAAAAGAAGGAGAAGAATAATAAGAAACAAAACTTGCAACATATTTAAATGGGTGTATTGTGGAAAAAAATGTGTTTGAACTTTGAATTAGCTGAAAACAAATATTCAATTCCAATTATTCCGTCAGTTGGCTTGAAAGTGGGAAAATACACAAAATCGAAGACTCAGACCATGCAAGGCTGGTTACATACTGGACATGTTACAAACATAATTCACAGATTTTATAGAAAAATCTCATGAAATTATAATCAAGCCAGACTAATGCTTCATATGTGTAATAGGCAATTGGGTCTCGCTTTCCTGAAAAATGATATCAAACGTCCAATTTCAATAAGATGCATCTTCTTTTTCAAATTCTTACCCACCATAATCCCTAATTTCCCTTCATTATATGTTTTGACCAATATCTATTTCATGTCCCTTGTTAAATGATTTACTCTGGACACCAAATAAGATACATTTTTCCCATTGTACGTGTAAAATATGAATTGAGAAATGTGTTGCGACCAATATATTAACAAGTTACCTGAATCCGACCAAATGAAAGAGTACATGTGTCAAAAAGTATTCACCAGCACTGCTCGCTGCTTGGGCCATCACAAAACTTAGATGCCACCTCCGTCAATCCTATCCACCGACCGTCGCTTCATGTAGTAGCTCCGCTGCCACCCACCCTATATCGTCAGTTGTCGCCGCTCATGAGCACAGTCTGTCGCTGTAATAGGCTTTTGGTCAGTCAATCAAATGAGAAAACAAGTAAAAATGTAAGTGAAATGGGTTTTGGGTGTATCAATCTCAAAAAGAATGGTAGCTTAGCAATTAAGCGATGGATTGTGTGCGAGATTTTTGGAAGAAAACACAACCTCCATCTTTGACCTGACTTGTGGAAATTCCAGAAGAAACAAAAAGTTAACAAGTTCCTATGTTTTCTTAACTAAGTATATAATTCCAGAATTCCAGAAAATACAAAAGAAATACCACGTAAGTATTCTATCCAAAAGCTAGTCACTTTCACAGAACCTGAATATGAAATCTGTGAATGAGTAAATGCTTCAAGAAAGATAATTCTGAAATAATTACAGAGATCAAAATCAACTGAAAATGATGCCATTATTCAGTCGAAAAGTGCAGATATAAAGGGCAGCGACTTGGGAGGTAGGGTAAAAAAAGAACCAAAACTAAACTCACCAAATCAAAGCTTACTCCATCACATTGTATGCATTGTCGTGGTCTTCAAAAGCATTATAAAGCTGAATCAAAGTGTTGTGCGCTTCGAAAGCTTACAATATTTTCAACTTCTTCTTACGTCTTAAATTCCAATAGCAGTGGTCATCTAAAAATTGCAAAAGGGTCCTAATAGTAAGTCGTATGTGGAGATATCTTGATAAATGACGAAATAAGAATGTGAAGCGCATTACGAATACCAGGTCCATATCGTACAAATGTTTCCTCTGGTTGCCTGATCATCCAAGGACAATGTCGCGATTGCACTGTGGCCGCTATTCAGAAAAACAAAGGCATCCCTCCCATCGTTATTTCTTCTCTCGCTCGGGAACAGCATGCGAACGGTCGCGTCGTACATGCCACTGACAGCTTCAATTCCTTCAACCATCATCACCCTCTGCATCATCAAATCCAACAAGCTTAGTGAACTCATTTTCCCTTATGCAATTGCATCTCTAATTTGGAACTGGAAAAAAATATGAACGTACCTGCCACTGGGGAAAAGAAACATACGACGAGCATCAATTTCCGTTGATGACCGGTGTAGACATCAATCAACGGAAGAGCAAGGTCAAGCTCTATAACTCTCGGAGAAAGTCGATCTTCCGCCGATTTGGGGCTATCACAGTAGGGACAAAATCAAATGCCATTTTTACGAATGACCTTCATGAAGCAAAGAAAAACCAAAAATTACTGTACAAGAATCAAGCAGCAACAACATCAACACACAGTAAAGGCTAGTCCTTTCAGACATCCTCACACCACATTTAACAAGCTAAGGTTCAAAGTAACATGAAACAGCACTAATAACACATAAATGTAGCCCAAAAATAAAAAATTAATAAAAAAAAATAATCTTTTGATGGCAAAAAAGAGAATTTTTTTTCACATCTGCACCAGTTCTTGAAATCCCAAGGATAGCAAAAAAGCCACAATTTTAGCGAAAACTACCTCGTCGAGCATCGAAAGCAGTCTCGATTTCTTCCTCGTCTGCTCGCCCCCATCACCGCCGCTGCTATCATCCATAATCCCATCCCCAATAGAGTTATCCACCAAGGGAGGGTCAAGCAATCCTGGGTCAGCCCCGGTTTTATCCAAATACACGGCCCGACCCACATCACAGAGCTCATCCAGAAGTTGTTGGGCGGGACTTAAAAACCTTGACCCCTTCAAGACAGAAACGTAACCTGTGAAAGGCCCTAAAGGCACCATACTCTTCGAGAACTCAATCGGGCCGAACCCGGTCCTGCAGGGCCCAAAATCGTACCTCTGCAGATTGAGCTCCAAGGGGAGGTTCGGGTTGCCGCCACCGCCTCAGAAAAGTGGCCTTTGAGGCTGAACTTGACAGTGGTGTGCATTTAGTGTGTGTCTGTGTGTGTGTAAAATCGTCGTATGGGAATGGCGAAAATGGAGGAGGAGAAGATTTGGGGCGGCGTTTTGATTTGGAGCAGGTAAGAGATTTGTGATTGTTGCGTGTGAATTGTGATGGGAAGAGAGGTGAAGCACGAAACACAATCTCTGATTTTGTGGGGGAAATCAAGTGTCTTTCTCACTCATGTGGTAAAGCTGTAAATACATAATAAAAAGAAGGATATTTTTGACACAAAAGGACACATGTCAATCCCACAATTGTCCAATGTTGTTGGGTTATATGTATAGTAGAGATATATAAAATTTTTGAATGTGCTGAGTCTAAGTGGCAGACTCGCATGCTTCAGGATCCTAGGTGTCGAAGTTTTATACTTTAAATTATTTCTTATTATAACTATTGAATTGTAAATGTATTTTAAAGTCGATAACTTTTATATTTCTTATCGTTTTACATATATAACATATCAAATTAATCATTTTTGGATGAGATTCAATTTAACATCCATATTGTATATATAAAATATATAAATTATATTTACCTTTATATTAAAAAAGATTTATTGAAATTTATTAAAAAAATAAAAATATTTCTCAATTAATATATTTTTATTTAATATAATTATATGTTATAAGTTAGAAAAATTATTATAACAGAACACAAATAAGTCGCACAAGTAACAAGTGTCATACTAAAATATATAATAATATATATATATATATATTTTATAAAAATATTTAAAATTTTCAACTATTTTTTCTCATTAATTTTAAATTTTAAGTAAAAATTTTAGCAAGCATTCATGTAATACAGTATCAATGAGATTCAAAGAACCCTCGTAGAAGCTCCACTTCTTTAAATAAGCACCTTTTAGCCCATTGAATTTGGAGCTGCTCTTCTCTACGGCCGGCGCCGGTTTCTGGACATCATTTTCTAAAATCCACATTCAGGCGAAGTTCGCGACGGCGGTGGCGGCGGCCGCGACTGAGAAGGCGGCCTTGCACTAATCTCCATTGAGTAAACTTTCCACTTTTTTCGCCCCTTTTCTTATTACCATTTTTCTATGATCGTTCCGGTGGACTGAATTTTTTAGTCAGACGAATTTGTTTGTTTGTATGGAATCGTGGTCGGAGTGGAATGTTTTATTGATAATGTTCATGCTATGAGTACAGTATGAGTTGCCCAACGATTTTTTGCTAGCATAGGGTGGGCGGACCTTTCAAGAAACTTAGCTGTAGAAATGTTGCTTCTTTTCTTTTAATTCATATTTTCTTATTTTATTCTTCTTGAATGTGAGAGTAATCTGATTGTATTGCTATTTTGGCATGTTTGTTACGATTTATTTGTGCTGCTGTATGGTGGTTCTCATTTCTGCTGCGTATTACAGTTTATCAAATTGTAGATGATTATTGATAGTAAATTTGATATGTTCGTCTAGTTAGATCACTGGTGAATTCATGAGGTAGTGTGTATAGTGTGCTGCATGTGTGAACTAGTGAACCATAGATGTAGTTCGGCTACTTGTTTTTGATAGGTGATCAGCGATTTCGTTCTTTCCATCCAATTTATATGTAAAACTAGTAAAGTTGATATGTTGGTCTAGTTATTGACCGATTCGATGGCCTTCACTCTTTTAGTATAAAGTTCCGTAGATCACAGCTCAACATATGAGCTAGTTTGTATAGTGTGCTGCATTTGTCACATATGTAGTGAGGATACATGGTTTTGATAGGTGATCAGGAAATTCGTTCTTCCCATCCAATTCATATGTAAAATTGTACTAGTAAAAGAGAATGCATGCTGAGTTTATTTCCATGTTCAAGCATTTCAGCAATATGTATTTCTTCATTAGCACACACCGTTAAAGTAGTTTTTGTTATGTGCTGTAGATGGCGGTAGTTTTACAAGCACATGATGCAGGGGAATAGGCTTATAGAGGAGAAGGGGCTGTAAACTTGGTTCTTGCTTACCGTGGAAGCTCGCTTAATTTTGTATGTTCTCATTTTCTTTGAATTTATGACTATGTTTTATTTTGATTTTGAAGTTATGTTTAGATTGTTTGTCTGAGATTAGGTTTCAACTTGGCTGTCTGAAAAGTCGTATATGACCGATCTAAAAAAACTATTTTTCTTTTCCCATCAATTTTTAACACAAACTCGAAGGTGTATTTGTTGGAATAGTAGGCTTTTCATTCTGACATTCTGTGGCTATTGAGTTTGAGGGTTTGTTTGGTGTAGTTGTTTCATTAAACCTAGGAATAATCATTTGTAATTTGCACTCGTCAGATAATAAGATCTATTTGGTTTGAAATAATTCCGCAAGTGAGATAAACACTGATGAAGCTTTCAATTTATCGTTGAGTCAGTGTTGATAATTAGTTGATGAAACCAAGTGTGAAAGAGGGAGGCGAAAGGTGCTTTCAAGAACGGACGAGCATTTTTATTATTATTTTTTTCATTTCTGGAAGTAACTTATTTTGTTCTGTCTGGACAGAGAAATTCCATTTTAGAAGGATATACAACAACAACAACAACAACATACCTAGTATATTCCCAACTGTTTGGGATCTGGGAGGTCAGTTGTACGCAGACCTTACCCTTGTAATTATACTTAGGAGGCTGTTTCCCTAGCGACCCAAGGTGCATTGCATTGTTTGATATATTTTTTTTTCTAGAAACTTCACTAATAGAAGAAGCACTAGAATTTAATTGAGCCATTTTGATCTAGTCCATTATTAGCACTATGCCAGGAGAATTGTCAACAATGACTCTTCCAGCTCCATTTGCAATGGACAAAATTTTAGAAGGATATATGACAATAAAATACCCACTCTCCAGAAATGAAGATAACATTCTCCTGATGGAATAAATGGATAATTCAGTGTACTAGATTTAATTGATGTCTTTTCTCTGTATTTTGCAACTAGATAGGAAAGGTGTTAAAGGATACCAAAAGTTCCGAATAAAGGATCTGAATGTGAGAATGGCCATTCACCTCTAACCAAGCTTGAGCACATCCTTTGCGGAGAATTCAAAGGCATTGTTTCAGCTCCTAATAGGAACTTGCAGAGCAACTTTATGTGCAAAAAGTAATGATCCCGTTGTTGGGTCCTGAACATGTTGATGCTGGGGTAAGTTATTATTGTAAGTATTTGCAGCTAAATTTTCCTTGTGCAATATTATGATCCCATGATTTGTCAGTAAATCAATGATAAAAGATTAACATACTACTTTCCTCTTTGTATTATTGGTTACTGCTACTTGTCTTTTAGCTGGCCTTAAATGATCTGTTCTGTAATTCTACTGTCAGATTCCTCTCGACTCAGCTCTGTCATAACTTAGTCACATATTCCTCGATTTTTTGTACCTTGTGTTGTATCACAAAAAGTTCTTTTTGGTCCATAAGCAAAACAAAAATGTCAACAAATTTCACCAAATAAAAGTGGTCACTTGAAAAGTGTTGAAAGATGGCTCAAAATTATTATGGAGGTTTCGGACCCCTCCCCTTTCTCTTAACTCTTATTTGTTTTTTTAATTGTAAAAGTAGTATTGTAGCCATCATATGTAATGCTGGGTTTTGTCATGTGGCATTTTTCAGATCCGCCTTATTACATCAAAAGATTTTTTGGAGGCAGTCGAGAACAAAGTTCTCCGCCTGCGTCCTTCTTGGCGGGTTGATGCTGCAAAAGTCAATTCATTATGTGATTCAGCTCTTCTAATTACTGATCATTCAGTATTTCCTCATGGTATGTGATGCATTTAATATAGTCTTGAGGGGTGCTACTCTTATTTGTGCACTCTTCGCATAACATAATATCATTTTTATACTTATCTTGCTTAAGTTACATTAAGAAGTTCCAGCTTTTCCTTCCGGTATCACTACTTCGTACTGCAAGACCTGCTATATATATATATATTTGAATCAGAAGCTTCAGTTGGATGACTCATTTGTCTATAGAGTAATGCTCCCCTACACGGTGGGCAAATGTTAATATGCCCACCGCTTATGTGGCATGCACACACTGGTGATGTATTCTTTTGAACACATTAACATCACCAATGTGTGCATGCCACATAAGCGGTGAACATATTAACATGTGCCCACCGTGGATAAGAGAGCATTATTGTTTGTCTGTATATACAATGACATAAAATAAGTCTAATTGAACCTGTCGTGATTAATAGTTGGTTCATAATCTATGAATTTGGATTTTAAAATTGTTAACTGTTAGTGGGAGATTTTCTTTTTGCTTGTAAAATTACAGCCTGCTCACCTTTTAATTGTTTCCAGTGTCAGGTACACTCTGGAAGAAGACTTCTTTGTGTATGTTGAGATAAAGGTACTTTTTTTTCAGATATATACGTTCAGTCCTAGCCTGTTAGAGATGTATATTTCTGTGCAATTTTGTTAATGTGTATGACGTATTTCATTCTTCCATTCTTCTGTAAAACAGCCTGAATGTGGTTTTCTTCCTACTTCAGAATTTAAATGAGGTCAAACGAAGAATCACTCGCTTTAAAATGCACCAAGCTCTAAACCTGCATCAAGGGAAGGAATGATCTTAGATCTGATCTAAGGTTTTCGTTTCCTGTCATTATGAATAATCTTTTGGATGCCTCGTGAGTAATTTAATGATTTTGATGACTTGAGATTGTTTATGCTTATAATTTTTTATCCGACGATGTATTTGCATTGAGTTCATTTTGGCATGTAACTGATGCGGAATTCTTCAAAAATGCAGATATCCCAAATAAGTAAATATAATCCACTGGATTTGCTTTCTGAGTCTAAGAGCAGTGTACAAAATGTGATTAAATCCCTGTTTCTCACCCCTCAGAATAATTTTCGGGTATTCCTAAACGGTTCACTTATTTACGGAGGCATGGATGGTTCTGCAGACAAAGTCCAAGTTATGTGGTAGAAAGAGCATTCCAGGATGGGATTAAACATGTTATCGTGGCGAAGGATGGTATGCACACCAAACATTTCGTGGAACTCGTTGCTGAAACTGTAGTGAAGTCTGGCTTGCTGAATGAGCTTCTTCAAGTCCAGAAGCTTGATGCTTTTGATGTAGTTTCCAAGCCTTGTATGGTTTGTCTGGAAAAAAGGTAGAAAGAAACTATTGGGAAGATATTCATATATACACGCAATGCCAACTATTGCCAAGGGTGAAAAACTTAAAGTTGTGAGCGATTACTTGATATCTGCCACTGGGAAGGATCTAAGTTTGATGATTAGTTTTAGAACCAGAAGAAATAGTGATCCGGCGTCTCATCATGTTGTCTTTCTGGAATCAACGAATCAAGCTTTTGATTATAAGGTGAACAAACTGCTCATTATGAATTTCGTTTTCAAGCTTTGACACTTATTTATTTATTTATTATTATTATTATTATTATTATTATTATTATTATTATTATTATTATTATTATTATTATTATTATTATTATTATTATTATTATTATTATTATTATTATTATTATGCACCATTGAGAACTCATAAAGTTATAATGCACCCATAAAGTTACAGGACTTCTTTTTAGTTTGGCAAAGGATTTTACTAGAACAAGTGTTGATTCCATTTATTTACTATGGAACTCATAAAAGTATTCAGAGTCTATTCCCACTTCCCAGTGCTCTATATGTTGTCTAATTGCCGTTACGATCTTTACATAATGTTTAAAGTAGGCATCGCTCATTGACCTGGACATGAAACCACTGAAGAAAATGAAGCATTACTATGAGTTAGACCAGTAGATAGTCATAGCCTATGTTCAGATGGTAGAAGATAAAGAAGCGATGGATTATGGTGAGACCACTTAAGAATCTTCAAATTTGCACCTGCAGAAGTATTCAGAAAATACCGGTAATAATCAGAGTACTGCATGGTCTTTTCTTGTATTCTTGTAACATGACATATTCAAGACAATTTAGCACATTAACTGCTTTTTAAGCTTTTGATTCAACTATTCAAGTCCTACTGCAGATTGATTAGATCGCTTTATGCGTGGTAAACTTATTGATCCATGTCCAACTCTCTTCCCTTAGTTTTATGTTTATGTGCCTCACTTGCATTTCGTGACTGTGGGCCAGATGTGTCTCTGAATAGCTTATGATGTTTTTATTATATGAAGTTCAATTTAGCTATTGGATAACATCCTTTCTGATTTACTATTCAGTATATGAATGTTTATGTGGAAATGAGACAAATTCAGGGCATTAAAGAGAGAACATTATTAACCCTCACCTTTTTATTTGGGCAATGCTAACTTTGAAAGAGACTCGTGACTCCAATCAAAAATTCAAAATTATCCAATCCGACTCACATTGGCCCTCTTTGCTCCATGTATATCACAGAATTTGTTGCTGATTGCATAAAATATGATTATTACGTCTTCACCATGTATTGAAAGCCATCTTTGTATTCTGGCATTCTCTGCAATGTTGAAGTCATTTTGACGAGATATCTCAAAGACGATTCAGAATATTCAAGTTTGGACAAGCATACTAATACGATTGCTATAATCTAATATCCATTCCACTTTGGCAAAATGAGATGATGTGTATGCCTAACTACAATTGTGAGACTAGAGTATATATATTCTGGGAACTTCCTACATAAGTTGGAGACCTCTGCATTTTTATTTATCTTTTATGTGTTGATTTCCTTGTCCCTTTGACAATAATGCGATCTTTATGGCTTTGCAGAAAACAAAGATTAAGTGAGGAGTCTGAAAGGAGATATGCGAGCTTCTTTCTCCTTCGAGAATTTGATGTGTATCAACAACTTGCTGTTTTCCAACTTATGCAAGAAATTAATTTATACAGCACAATTTTGGTCTTATTTGCTGACATGACATGTTGAACGATGGATTATCCCTAGCCCATGAAATCTAAGCCACAAGTCAGCTCACCATTTGTTGTTCGTGGTTTATGTATTTTATCTGTATTTTACATGCTTTGTCATATTTTCATTTAGTGAAGAATCTGATGGTGTTTGTTATATTTTGTATTTATCCAACTATAAATATTCAGTCCAAGCCATACCAAGTTAAGTTTCCAAAAGAAAAAA